>JAPKLW010000064.1:1048712-1076268 GCA_026898455.1 Plectranthus barbatus | reverse complement strand
ATCTCGACTTAGGTCCTCATCAATGTGTGCCCCACACCAGCATACCAGGACATCCAAGATAAGATGCTTATCCGCATATGCTGCAGCCTACACCGACAGTTTATCCTGGAACTGTCTCAGCTGTGATGACTATTTATATCTCGCTAGGTCAAATGATCCATACGATCTTCCGTGATCTTCTACACACCGTATGATCTCCCTATCGATGAGATAAGAGGATAATTGTGTTTGCGACACATTTTTGTTAATTCAGACAGGAGATGAACATACAACAATTATGATTACCAGTATATTAACCAATAAACCTTGTACATAATATACCAATCATAATGCTTTCAGTATATAAATCCATCACTCTCAAAACTGGATAAGCACAATGTCTCCTGCGCAAGGACTCCAGTTTTACCAACAAGAACAACTGAGCAACATGCACATGTTGCAAGGAAGTCTGTTGGACAATTGGATTTCAATCCGAGAAGGTGTGATAGAACTATTACTTTTCATACCATTCTACCAAATAGGGGGAACACCTATTTGAGGCCAGAGTCAAATAATTTTCTAAATCAAAGGACTATGAAGACTTCACACCTTAAAAGAGTCTCTAAAAACTCCTTGCAGAATAGTCAGTTAAGGAGGAGTTCACCATTTACACACATAAAAAGCATGCATCCACACAGCATACACTCCTTTAGAAATAAGGTTAATCATAACCAGAAAAGTAATTTAGTTTCACAAACTGTGAAAATAAAACAAGTGTGGATACCAAAAGGCTGGATTCACAAGACTAACCCTGTAGGACCCGAAAGGATACGGGGACCTAAATAACTTCTTCTGTGTTGCAGAGTAGGAATCCGCTGAAAACGACAAGAACTTGGATATTAGATAGCGGATGCTCGACTCACATGACAGGAGAAAGATGATTAATCAAAGACCTGAAGATATATGAAGGAGTAACTGTAAGCTTCGGAAACAAGGCCACGGGTCAATTGATAGGGATAGGATACGTGGAGCACAATGGGATAATTATTCAGACGTATCCTTGGTCACGAGTTTGAAGCACAATATTCTCAGCATAAGTCAACTGAGTGAAAGTGGCTACATTGTCAGATTTGAAAAATCAGAATGTCAAATAATAGACAAGGAGTCGCGCAAGATCATAATCAGAGGAATCAGAAGAGGAGGCCTCTACAACGTAGATTGGACCAGTGGAATAGAGGGCACATGCCTCATAGCAATGAACTCCTCATAAGCTATAAACTGGCTATGGCACAAGAGACTTAGTCACTTAAATTTCAATTCGATCCGACATCTGGCAAAGCACAAATTAGTTGAAGGACTGCCATATTATAAGTTTCATAAAGAAGGAGTTTGCAAAGCGTGTCAGTTTGGGAAGTAGATGGAAGCCTCCTTCAAGATTAGGCTAGTAACAACGCACAGAGAGGATACTAGAGCTGCTTCATATGGATTTGTTTGGGCCTGTCACCCCACCCACAATTGGAAAAAGAAAATATACATTGGTAGTAGTTGATGACTACTCAAGGTATACATGGGTGGCACTGCTCAAGTCCAAGGATGAAGTCAAGATTTACCTACCAGAACTAATCAATCATCTTCAAAACAAAAAAAGGGTTAAAAGTGAAGAGGATAAGGTCAGATAATGGAACCGAATTCTGCAATGGACCTTTAATGGATTTATGGGCCGAGCTAGGAATTGGTCATTAGAAATCTGGTCCAAGAACTCCTCAACAGAATGGACTCACAGAGCGAAGGGATAGAACTCTCAAAGAAGGAGTGAGAACTATGATGGCTAAAACTGACTTTGCCAAATGATAATGGGAGAAGCCTTGATGACAGCCTGCTACACACAAAATAGAAGTGCATTCAACACGCGGCTTCACAAAACTCCCCACGAAGTCTACAATGGTCGTAAGACTTCTATTGCTCATCTTCATGCTTTTGGTTGTCCATGTTATATTCAAAATAATGTTATGTTTAAGTTAAGTACCGTCAGCCATAAGGCTGATGAAGGAGTGTTCCTTGGATATGGACATCCAGCATACAAGGGATACAAGGTACTTAACAAGACAACCCAGCTTGCGGAAATAACATGTCATGTTGTATTTGATGAAGCTACTCTAGTGCGCAGGACTCTACAAGAACTGAATCTAGGAAATCATGAGATCAATGATGTCAATGAGAAACCCAAATGTAATCTTGATAATGATCAAAAAGCTCCTCATACTAGATCTATGAGTGATATACCTAAAACTCCAGCTTCCTCGACTGAACTCCAAACAGTCGAGAAGGCCGATGATGCAAGTGCCATCGTTGAGGCCTTAAGGAACACACATTTAGATGATTCAGATGAAAACAAGCCTCCAGAAGGACAGGATGCGATTATGGAAGAAGGTCTAGCTGAATCCAAGGAAGACCATTATGATGACGCCAAGAAATCGTCGACCAAGGAGGACCCGGCTATTGTTCAGACTTTAGAAGCAATCCATGATGCAGTTCTAATACCAGGAGATAAAGGAGCTTCTGAAGAAAGGGAGGAAACAGTTTCAGAAACTGAAAATGAACTAACTCAGGAGGGATCTTCTACAGTTCCTGAAGACCCAGCCATTAGCACTATTGACAAACCAGCAAAGAAGCCCAGGTGGTCAAGAGATCATCCTAAGGAAGCTATTCTTGATGATATTGGAAATCTTGTTCGAACCAGACAAGGAACAACCTTGATGTCTTGCTTCTTATCTCAGATCAAACCTATGAAGATCACGGAAGCTTTTCAATCTACAGATTGGTAAATGCGATGCAGGAGGAACTGAATGAGTTCCCTCGTAACAATGTGCGGTATCTTGTAGACAGACCCACACATCAGTCTGTAATTGGTACCAAGTGGGCTTTAAGAATAAAAGAGATGAGACCGGTACCATTGTTCGAAACAAGGCAAGGTTGGCTGCAAAATGTTACGCTCAATGTGAATGGATAGATTTCGATGAGACATTTGCACCAATAGCCAGACTGGAAGCGATTCGACTATTCCTAGCATATGCAGTCTATCACAACTTCACAGTTCTTCAGATGGATGTGAAGAGAGCCTTCCTCAATGAAAAATTTTAAAAAAATTCTACGTCGAACAACCTCCCGATTTCGAGCAAGGAAACCAAGTCTACAAGTTAAGGAAAGCTTTATACGGACTAAAGCAAGCACCAAGAGCATGGTATGAAACTCTCTCGCAGTTTTTGCTCATTTCAAAACTGATGGAATTATGTTAAATGGATTCTCGGACTCAGATTTTGGAGGCTGCAAAATTGACAGAAAGAGCACGAGTGGAACCTGTCAGTTTTTAGGACATAAACTGATTAGTTTGTTCAGCAAGAAACAACATTCGGTGGCTACATCAACCACAGAGTCAAAATATGTAGCAGCAGCCAACTGTTGTGCTCAAGTGTTGTGGATAAAGCAGCAACTTAAGGATTATGGAATAGATACAGGATGCGTTCCTATCTACTGTTATAGCAATAGCGCAATCTCTATTTCAAAGAATCCAGTTCTACATTCAAGGACGAAACACATTGATATTCGTCATCATTTCATTCGATATCACATTGAAAAGGAGGATCTCTTGGTGGAATACATTAGAACTGATGATCAATTAGCAAATATTTTTACCGAACCGCTACCTGAGGCTCGATTCAATGAGCTATGCATCAAACTAGGTCTTCTTGAGTTTGATGACGTCTCAAGAGAAGGAGACGATAAGTGATCATTACAATAACTGGTTAACTGCACTTGATTATTTTTTTGATTAAATCAATTACAGATTGTTATATGATTAAAGATGTGGAAGACATCAGAAAGAAGATAAGAGTTCCTTCATCAAATGGATACAGAGAAATATGTCATCTATAGTCAGTACATCATAAGTGGAGCTCACGTCTATTGAAAATACGGGGAAGCACACTCCTATGGATAGAAATCAACATCAATTACTTTTAGGCCATCCTCCATAAAGAGAGGGAGTCGCCTCTCAATGAGCCAGCCAAGTTGCATTGCGTATGGGATGGTAACCTCAGAAGGATCTCGAAATGCAGTTATCAGGCGACTGATGATGAAGGCAGCCCAGTCTACATCAGCCTGATCTTTAAATGCCATCATAGCTCTCCATGTCACCGGAGAAAAATGAGTAGTCCGAAATGGGTCACAGACCACCATCTGGCTAATTATATCAAAGGTTGCCTTATACCGGGACCGGAGGAAATTGCTGGAAACACATGTGTGGTAATTAATCTCTGCTATCCTCCACCGATGTCATGCTGACAACTCAGAACCGTTTACATTCTGAAGATATTCTTGAACAGGGATGCCGCCCAAATTCAGCAGCAAAATAGTCAACAGTAAGAAGAAACTCCTCATCATTGAGTTTAAAGTATATCTCATTCTTCGTCACTGTGGAGTTATAGGCAAGCACCTTCATAAAATCTACATGGAAAGCACAAGGTTTCTTACTCACAAAGAATTCAAGATGGTTGGCCTTCAAGGTTTCCAGTACCTCTTTACAGATGACGAGAGCACTCCAATCCTGTCGCCAAAATCCTCCGAAATCTAGGATTTTATTGCGATATATAGAGATGTTTGATATATCTCTCACTATCTCAGAAGGAGGTTCTATTTATTACAAGATGAAGCGACTACAACAAGTAAGGAAGTGCCGATCTCTACATCTTTGTAGAAATATTTATCGGGGATTTCTTACATGCAGATCGATGATGTATTTAATGCTCTGCACTCCATTACTCCAGATTAGACGTAGTACAAAGTGACTAAAGAAAGGTAAAGAAAATGAAGAAGCATAGGCA
Source organism: Plectranthus barbatus (assembly GCA_026898455.1). Lineage (NCBI taxonomy): Eukaryota > Viridiplantae > Streptophyta > Magnoliopsida > Lamiales > Lamiaceae > Plectranthus > Plectranthus barbatus. The sequence continues at coordinate 1,071,409 of JAPKLW010000064.1, read as the reverse complement.
CTAGAAAAGCAATGACAGGAGGAAGCTGAAAGACTAAGGAAGGAGGAGATGACTGAGTTAGCTGAAGCTATTCAGTTGTTAAACATTCTAACTTATACTACTACTGCAACTCGTGCTTTGGAAATTCTATTCATGCACATTTTGGCCAAGTGTTTTCTTCAAATCAGATTCATCCATCGCTACCATCGTGTACAAGCTTACTTGAACTGAAAAGCTCTTTTAATTTTAGAAGAAGAAGAAAGACTACGAGAAACCGAAGCAGCAGCCAAACTGAAGAGACAACAAGAAGTCCAAGCTGCTGAGCTGAAACGACAGGAAGAAGCAGCAGCAACAGCTGCTCTACAAATACAGCTGGCTAATGAAATTGCTGAGCTGGTACGACAGCAACAGGAAAGAGCAGTCGCCGATAAGGCCAAAGCCCCAGCAACAAAACAGGGGGAAGAAACAGACTCATAGCGAATCCTTCCACCCCAAGAGCTCTCCATTGCTTCCTCTCACAGTTAGATACAGGACATCTGTAGAGCACTTACCACAGTTGACAGAGTCCAGTCCCCCGATCCACTCTCTGTAGCTGTTGACTCACTACCCTACACTATCTTAAATCAAGCTATAGACCGTCGTGTGGAATAGCAACTGGCCCTTGTTCTTGATATTTTCAAAAAGAGGGAAGAGAAAAGGGATGAGTCGCTGAAGCTGCAGTTGATCTTATTAGATCAGAAGCGACAAGAGGAACAACAAAGGCGTGATGAAGAGTACATAAAGCAGGAAGAGGAACACATAAATTGGGATGAAGATTTCAAGATGAAGCTGAATCTGTTAATGGCTACCAGAGAGGAGGATAGGAAACATTTCTCAGATATAACAGTTGTCCTCAAGATCCATCAAGCCAGTCTGCCGATCATACCCACCGATACTGCAACTTCATCAAGATCAAAGGACGATGCAGATTCCTTGAATCGGGAAAAGGCAAAGGAGTAAAATAAATTTTGATCTTCTGCAGTTTGTTCACCGTAGTCTAGTTGATCTTCTGCAATTTTGATCTTCAAGTTCTAGTTGTTGCACCTTTTGTCTTACCACACACAATAAAATATATAACAATATTACGCCTCAAATCTCACAACTTTTTGTCTAGTCTCAAATATTAACACACATAAATTAGATCCATTCAAAAGTTCAATATAAACAACCCTCAATCTCAATTCTCCCGCCCTATCATCGGTGAAGGGATTGCTGGCAAACTGAATTTCTAATCCATAATCCAGGTTGAATATTCGATATAAAAAATAAATTGCTATGCCTATTAGGTATTGATGTAGAAATCATACCTTAATCTGATGTTTTGATGTGTATACATGTATAGGATATTCGAGTTGTAATAGTCTAGGAAGAAGGAAGTCAACAAAACTGTGGAACATTTTTAGAGAAGAGACCATCCAAGCAAAAACTGTCGTGACCAAGAAGATGAAGACGAGCTGAGCAAGGTCGCGAAAACTGTGGACACAGTGTTCACACGAAAATTGCCAAGATGTACCAACAGTTTCACGAACAAGATAGTTTCGCATATTGGAATGTGTACACGAAAATATGTCAAACAAAGTCGCAAGGGATCACGAAAAAGTCAATGATAAAGGATCAGACTTATACTAAGCTGTGACTGGCATACAACGTTCGACGTCTGACACACAAGTACAACTACTCTGAAAAACAGTACGATTTTAGCAGAAAAAGCAGAAAGACGAGCGACTTTTCAGAAGAGCACGAATTATGATTGGACATCATCTCCAATTTCTCTACCGACTAGTTCCTGGTGTTTCACCCATAAATAACAGGAACCACAGAGACTTGAGAACCATGGCCACTCTGCTCATCTGATTATACACGCTATTTTGAATCTCCAAGAGAGAAGATAAAGCTCCCGTAGTTCATTAATTGAGCACGTTGCATTCATTGCTACGGAGGCTAAGGAGATTCCCTGCGAGACATCGCTGTACTTGGATTAAGTCAGCATACTTAATCTAGTATCTTGGTGTTCTTACTGTCTACGTAAGAACAAAGCAGCCTGATCTTTGCAAAGGAAGAACTGGTTATTATGGGCTATTGCCAACTACTCGACATTCTGGGAAGAACAGAATCATCCAACCTACTGAAGAATGAAAAGTGAGGTTTGTCCTCAGTTCATCTTCGAGCCAGTCCACAGAGAAGACGCAGAGCCTTCGACAGACTGAAGAACGAGTGAAGTGCAATTGCCTGGGTGAGTGATCTACCTTGCTGTGGACATAGGTTTTTACAGCAGCTGGCTATAGATCGTGAGGAGTGTAACTTCATAACTTAGTGAATTACCGGATCTGATATCCGATGAGTGGACGTAGGACTTGAGGCTCTGAACCACTATAATATCCTGTGTCATTTATAGTTTTCCTTACTTCTTGCATCATACAGTTTTTCATTGATAATTTGAAGCCTCCAATACTTACTGTGTAAGTATTGAAGTGTTTATAAACTATCAAACTATTTGAACTGTAAAACTGATAACTACTCTGCTAACCTAACCAAAACTAGATTTTTAACTTAAAACTTTTAGTTATAGGTTACCACTGAAACTTGTTTTACTCATAATTGGAGTGTAATTACTTCCGCTGCACATTACTCACACACTGATCTGGGACCAACAATGCCTATAATAAATCCTAGAATGCCCCTATTAAAATGCATAGATTGATTTTTGCGGAATACCAAGATTATATGAACTCTGAATTAGTTGCGCAGGGATTTGATCTTGAATCCTCTTTCTTGCGCAACAAGATTTAATCCTACATAATGGAGTTAAATATCTAAAATTAATAAATTAATTTCAAAAACTTAGAGATAGAAAGAAGAGATAGATCCTACATATCTGATCTTCTGATCTATATCCCTTGCTCAGATCCAAAAATCTGGTGAAGATTCTCTCTAGATTCCGTTCCTTTCGAGAAGCAGAATTTTCTCCCGCCCTCAATTGCAATCGCCTACTATAAGCTCCCAATTATGGGTTTGCTGCTTGGAAACTTATGATCTTGTGGTGTGTTGTGATCTGAGAACCTGAGGGATATATATAAGAGAAATATGATCTCAGATGGACTTGAGGTTTTCATGGGCCAAACTAGGGACCAGAATGCAAATGGCAAAGCAGGCCTATCATTAAGTAATTCCCATATTCAACTCAAAATTTAATTAATTTAATTAATATTGATTCATGCCACCAGGCACTAGAGAATTAATACTATTCTACCTCTTTGCTACCACATTATGAGGAACGAGTTGCATAAACTCGGTATACAACCATATTTAAACAAGCATTCATTAATGAATTTTAGCTCTAACAAGCTCTAGAATCAATAAACATCTTGTTGGGAATTATCCCTAAAATCTTCCTTAGGATTTGTTTGTAAAAGGTTTTGTTGGATCAAACCTTATTTAGTTGGTCGATCATTTGCCGAAATCAAGAGAGTCTAGCACACTTTGTAATGTCCTGTATAAGTTGTACATTGAGTTGTAATAGACTAGTGTGCTGAGAAGAATCCCTAGCAGACACAAAGCAAATGATATCAGCATTCGACTTGCAAACTGCTAAAGAAGCTAGCGAAGAAAGGATCACTAGCAAATTGGCTGAACGTTCGCTAGACAGAATGCTAAGAAGTTAGCATTCGGACTCTTCAGCAATGAATAAAGAATCGCAAACAACAGAAGTCAAAGGATCACAAGGAATATACTTTTAGCAGATTCTAGCTTACCAAAACAAAAGAATCAAATTCGAAGCAGGACTTCCACTCTGACAAAAAGCTCACGCAAAGGATAAGACTTTCCCGAAGTGGCGAGGAAAGTACAAGTCAAAAAGAAAAGTGAGTTTCACAGACAAAGCTCTTTCCGAACAAGGAGCCGTTGAGTCTAACGGATAAGGAGATTCAAAGTTTGAATCTCCACCTATAAAAGACAGTCTCAAAGATGAGATAAAGAGCTGCTTCAATCACTACCGACATTCGCAAATTACTCAAGTGTGAGATTCCTTTGAAAAAGCGAACAAGTGAAAAGTAGTCAGTTGAGAGCTCGTGATAAAAAGCACATTCAAAGCCTTCAACAACCAAGAGTGTCTTCTCATTGAATATCTGACACTCAACCTTGAAGATTCTTGAACTTCCATTAAGAATCTTCAATCATTGGGATAATCTCTTTACTAGGAGTATCCAACAGTCATTCCTGAAAAGGGTTGACTCTGACGGGCCTTGCCGCATATTTATTGAAGTTAGAGGCTAACTATAACAGTCTCATTAGTGAAGGACAAGTTTTACGAAGGTGCGCCCTTGACTTGCCGGAGCTGTGTTCGAAAAGTGCAAAGTATCGGAGGATAGCTGTGCTGTGGCCGGTTCAAAAGTTCGCTGTCTACTGCAAGTATTGGCGAATCCTTGTACTAAGTGTATACTTTTCTAGTAAAATTCTTAGCATTTCGGCTAAGGAGTGGACGTAGATCTATTTGGATCGAACCACTATAAAATCTTGTGTTCATTTACTGTTTTATCATTTTACCGTTCCAATATTGTTTTGAAACCTAGCAATGGAGTTGCTAGAGTATATTTGAACACAAACTTAAGACTTAACTTGAGCTAGCTAACGTTTTGAAGAATAACGATAAGTGCAAGAGATATAAAACTATTCCGCTGCATTTCGTGTTAAGTTATCAACACGACGACTCTGATATTTAGGGACCAACACATCTTTTATTCCTGAGTCACTCCACTCAACCTTTTTAACTTTATCTTGAACTTAATCAGCTTGTTGGACTTTAGGATAATGAAAATTTTGAGATTCTCAGAGAATGTCACCGTCCTATATACATGATATGGATACCAAGTTCCAGTCACAGACAATCATACAGAAACTACTACCTCACAGGATATAGATATACGAGTGCAATAAGAACTCTCCACATAGTACCTTAAAGTGACACACAAGTCAGTTTGTACCTCCGTACCTTCATTAGGCTTAGGATTCCATCAAGTCATGACGATCAAGATTCCTTTATTTCCAAATAAAGGAATCGATCTTAACTTAGGTCCTATCAATGTGTATCGCACGTACCAGCACACCAAACAACAAAGATAAGGTGCTTATTACCGCGTATGTTGCAACTTATACTGACAGTCTATCCTGAGACTGTCTCAGTTGTGAGAATAGTTTATATCTCGCTAGGTCAAGCAATCCATATAATATTCCGTGATTTAATCAATTCAACAAATATCGTACCCTTATTCACCACCATCTCTCATAAACAAGAGATTACCAGAACTTTTGTTAACTCAATGATAAGAAAAGAAAAATAAGGGCTCAACGGGGCTGACTAGGGATAAAATATTACAGAGGATAGTGTTTAGGACATTGGTTGAACTAAGATGGCCTAAAATCACTTCCTAGACTTATGCACACTAGCAATCTTGAAACAGAAACAGAGCAAGTTCTAGAGATACTCAATCATGTAGACACACTCATAAATGAAATTAAAGCTCAAATTTTACACCTGGGACAACTTTTCTTGCACAGAAAATATCAAATCCTCATCTTACATCATGTCAATGCAAGTATCAAATAAGCAATTCATGCAATATTCTACTTTCATGGGCATTCTCAATCATAATTGCAATCAGCCTAAACTATTGCCAATCAATTCTAATCTCCAACTCAAATAAGGATTCAATCATAACTCACAAATCCCCACAGAATAACAAAAATTTTCAAATTTCCGCAAAATTAACCTAGGCAAAAATTTAAACTACTGAAAGTATAAATAAAATAGTAGAAAAGAGTTTTGATTCCCTTAATCTTCCTCCCACCAAACATATTCGAAAAGAAGTGAAAATAAGTTTGAGAATCAGACTTAGGGGTCGAAACTGTACCTCAATTGTTGGTCTCAGACCCCAACTTTTTAGCTTTTTCCTTTCCATGCTTGTGTGGCGTAATCTTTTAGTTGCAAACTTTCTGCATTGACCGACTCGAACTCACATCGGTTGATGTGGAGCCTTCTACGTCGACCTCTCTATCAGTCAAAGTGTGCCACATCACTAGTGTCTGCATCAATTGACACGAAGCTATGTCGATCGACACATGACTCGATTTTATTTTCAAAAACAACAAAAGTGAAAGGGATAAAAATAAAAATATGAAGGAAATTTTAAATAGAGAACAGTATAAAATGGCTTACCACCCATCCAATGCCTTAATTATTATCGTGACTCGACACAACTTCAGCTCACCAAGGAAGTCGAGTTCATACTCTTCGACCCCTTGAATACACAGTCTACGCTCACAGGTCTTTGACAATGGTAGTGAACTCATAATAAGGCAACTTAATTGCTGATTTCAATGCTTCATTTCCTCATTCCCATCAAATCACTTCCTCCTCATCTTCTGGCTCCTCTTTCTCTTCTTTGTCGACAGTTGAAATCCTATTGCACTCTTCCTTCCTCTTGTTCTTGTCAATTGAGAAGGTGATGGATACGTCTTTACCTCAAAGAGTGATTTTCCCTTTCTTGTATTTAATGAAAACTTCGATTATATCATGGAACTGTCTATCCAGTATCATCGGCATGTTGGCATCCTTCTTCATTTTGTGAACTATAAAAATAAAAAAGAAATATGAAGTGGCCAACTCTAATTAGAACATCCTCCATAATTGCTTAAGGTTGAGAAACCGTTCGGTCTGCCATCAGAAGTGTGATTGTGGTTGCTCTCAGTTCCTCGATCTGTAGCTTCTTGTATATGGAAAATGACATTAGGTTGTTGCTCGCCCCGATATTGCACAAAACATGTTAGATTTCTTTCCCTTCAATCTCGATACAGATAGAAAAGCATCATGGGTTTGACCTCTTGATTGGAATCTTCTTTTGGAGAAGCAGGCTGCACTCTTATGAATTCTAACAATTTCGTTCTCCACAAAGTGCTTCTTTTCTCTAATCAGCCTCTTCAAGAAATTCGTGTATCTAGGGATTTCTCGGAGAGCTTCCATCAATGGGATATTGATATTCAACTTTTTCAAATTTTCGACGAACCTGGTGAACTTAGAATCTTCATTTTTCTTTGCAAGCCTTTGGGGAAAAGGCATTGGAGGTACAGGGTCAGCTCTCTCTTTTTCTTTCTTTTTCTCGACCAAACATGACCTCTATTTCGAGCAAAATTCTTTAGTGTTGGTCGTTGCACCTATTCACCTTTCGTGTTGATTGACATGGGATGAATCGATCGACATGAATGTGTTGACTGAAGATACTTCCTATCGACCATCGTGAAGTTTGCATCGGTAGAAATAGAGAGGTCCTTTGCAGGATCCTCCTCTCTTTCTCCACCAAACATAGTTTCTGGCTGGCTATGCAATTCATACTCCTTCCCGGACCTTAGGTCAATGACATTAACATGTTTTTCTTTTGTTGAATTCACCTCGGTTGCACTAGCAAGATGGTCAGGCTTGTGCTAGTTGCTGAGAGTAGGGGCAATTTGGATTAACTGAGTATTAAACATTTGAAGGTGCTTGGTCATCAGCTGCATGTGATTCGCCATCCCTTTCACTCGGTCGGGCAACTAAAACCTAGATTACTAAACAATGATTATCTCTTCTCAGTCTTAAAAACACAAATTAATCATTCTCAATAATAATCAGATTTAATCCTATAGTTGAATTCTTATAGGTCAGTCAAAAAATCAATTGTATTAAATTATCTCTTCCTATTATCAAGTTTCACCTCTCGGTCCATCAGTTAATAACTGAAACCTATTCCAATTTTCATCCCTCGATCCTTCAATTGAAAATAAATTTGCAATAAAATCAAAGAATTTAAACCAATTTAGGGTTTCAATAATTTGAGTCTAAACATGAATCACAAATGTAGAAACCCTAAATCTGATAAAGGTTTTTAGCCTAGCATATTGAAATCAAACATTGAAACAAAAGTAAAGATTGCATTAAATTAAACTTACTGAATTAAAGTACATAAAATAAAGGATTGTCCCATGATAAGTTCATGATTTTACTCACTTATCTATATTACTTTCTACTATTTTATGAAGTTTTATTGAGTTTATCTATATATTTTATGCATGAGTGGTATTATACGTGCTTTGGTGTATTACTACAGGTTTTAGGCCAAATTCACTGGAAAACCGTTTCCAAAGCAGTGACGTGCAAGAGTAGCAGTGAAGAGTTCTTACACACGACGAATTTGGGCTATTGGGCATGGAAATTGATAGAGCTTTGAGCTAGCTTTCCAACGCAATTAGAATAGGGTCAATCGGAGTTCGGGAGAGGAAGTTATGGCCAAAACCGTGAGACCGCGCAGAAGAGGATTTTGATCGAAGATGCTCGGATTCCAGACCTATGTCGATCGATGCACAACCCGCGTCCATCGACGTGGACCATTCAAGAGCGTCGATCGATGTGAAATCCTTCGTCGATCGATGTGGATCCGGGAAATCCAGATTTACTCCTATCTTGATGATTTAGATAGATCTAATCCTAGATACTACATGATACATCTATCACAGCTATATAAAGCCATGTAAAATTCGATTTTAGGTTTGTAGAATTTGAGAGTTGAAGATTTTTGAAGATTTCAAGAGTTTTTATGTTTGATGATTGAAGACATATTTTGTGGGAAGACTTCTACACCCAAGTTTTTATGCAATTCATGTTTTTCTTTATCTCTGATGATTTTATTTATGTATATGTGTAACTAACTTCCCTCTCAGATTCTAGGGTTTCGAACTATCAATGTATGCATGTTTGATTAATTGAATTACTTTCCCTTTCCCATCATAGTTTGTTAAATAGGTGCTTATTCATAATCTTGAGTTTGTTGGCCACATCTTAGGATTAATTAGTTGAGAACTTGAAACGTAACTGTAATAGTTTTCAATGGAAAAAGTTTTCACAATATAATGTGATTTCTTGTCTTAGCAGAAGGAGATAGATTATAGGAATAAATCTGTGGATTTTTGGAGTTAGTTAATTCATATTGAGACCGAGCGGAGATAGATAATTGACTAATCTACTTTATGAATTGTCCAACAAAGAAGTTCATAATACCTTTCTGATGTTTCACTACGAATAGGAATTAAATTGGAAATTAATCAATTCATTCATACATGTCATACTTGATAAGTAGATATCCCTGGAATTTGTGCTTCTCATATTTGAATTTATCAAGTTATTTTATTTTCTGTTTGAATTTTAAATTGCAAGTCTGTTTAATTTTCAAAATTCACCAAAACCAAAATTTGATTTCCCTCTAACCAGTATTTCAAGAAACTATGTTTTAGTATTTAAGGTTTTTCGTTATTACTTTCCCCTGGGATTCAATAATTTTATTTGCCGCTATATTATTAGCTTTGCTAGGTCGCTAGTAAAATAATTTAGCGATCATCCCAAGTCTTCCAACTCTTGAAACTTGGTAAATAAGACTTAGAACTATGAACTGGATAAAAATTGGAACTCTTCAAAATAACTTAGACATGAGTTTATATAGGAGTAGGGTTAGATCTTGTGGTCTTGAATTTCAGGGTTTGTGATATATAGAAATTTTTTGTCTCAAATCTCACCCAAGGACTCTAATGGAATCTTTTCCATTTTCATATAAATTTGTCTCAACCCACACAGGCGTGCATCGGTCGACACGCCTCCTTTATGTCGATACATCCTTGGAGTCAAATTCTTCAGTGTCTAGTAACTCCATGTCACCCAACATGGTCTCTGCGTCGGTCGACACAGAGCTAGTTTCCACGTTGCTCGAAATATTTCCTTGTCAGGCAAAACGAAAGCTCCTTGTGGTAGATTTCTTCATCTTTTCTTCAACTTCTCCCTTATTCGATGTATTTTCCTACAAACCTCAGCACCACAAGTGTAATACCCTCTCAAATATATTCATGCTTAATTTATCAAAAAAAAATCTAAAATGCATCAAAGAAATAAGAAAAGAATGCAATAAGTGAGTAGAAATATGAGCTTTTCAATAAGCACATCACACAACCTTATTAAGCACAAAACGTTATTAAGCACAAAACTCAACATCATCCACCAATTCATTCATCCTACCACACATTACCAACATCATACTCAACTAACATCCACACATAATGGAACAACAATTTAAGCTTATCACATCATTCCTCAATCATCAATCACCAATATCCCAAGATATAATCATGAATACCACAGTTCGAAGATGCAACTTCATCAAACATAAAATTCAAATAAAATATAACAATGAAAACCACAACATAAAAAATAAAATTCTAACACAATCTGAAATCAATATACAATCATATCGAATTAAATATCCAACAATTCTAACTAAGGAAGCAGTGGAGAGTGCATAAATGAAATGACAACCGTCCCATCCCCCCAAACTCAGTGTTGGTCCTAAGTTCAGAGTTTTTTAATATGCAGCGAAAGTATTATAATGTTTGCACTCTGAAAACTAAAACTCGGTATTTAGTTTTCGGTTTCTGAAAACTTGATTTAGCTAAATCTTGTCTCTGATAGTTTTTAGTTATACATTTCAATATTTAGAAAGTATTGAAGGTTTCAAATCAACTTGAAAACTTAGATTGTAGAAACTTAAATAAAGTGATAAATGAGATAGAATATTTATAGTAGTTCGGATCCTTAAGTCCTATGTCCACTCTTTGGAAATTAATCCGGTAATTCACTAGTTGCAGATTACAAGATTTCACGATCTATAGCTAGCCCTTCGAATGCCAATGTCCGTCGGCCTGCTAGTGCACTCGCCCAGAAACTTCTAACTTGAAGTGAGGACGCACCTCACAACCTTCAAATTGGATTAGATGTTTGTTGTTCTTCCTAGAACATCATGTGGTTGGCAATTGCCCATGAAAATCAGAATTTCGATAATGAAAACTGACTTCCATTTATATTACTAGAAAAGTAATAACACCAAATGAATAGCTTAAGCTAGAAAGCTAAGCTTCGTGTTCTCGAAAGACACACATAATTTTAGAGAGTTTATGAGAGCTTTTACTTTGACAGAGTTTTGGCTTTGTTCTTCTCGTAAGTTTCAGGTTCCCTCCTCTAAAGATGTGGTCTACTATTTATAGGTAAATTGATGACCGTTTGATTTTTTGTCCGATAGAGGCAAACAACATGCCGTCCAATCATTGCTCATACTTTGATTGTTGTAGCAACCTGCTTCGTTATACTTTTGCTTTTAAACAGTGTACTTTCACCTGCACTTCTCAGAGCGAGTTTTAGTCCAAGGAAATTAAAACTGAAGATTCCTTGTTCATGATTGTTGGCAGACTTCTTTAAGGAATCTTGGATAAGCTTTTGAGTCCCACTCGGATTCCTTTAGTCTTCTCCCTTTTCGCGAGCTCTTTAATATTTGAAACTGAAAACTAAATTCCTCTAGTTTTCAAGTTTCTGGTTCCCTTTGGTGTATCATCACAGGTGAAAAACTCAATTAAAAAAAATGATATTCTCGATGTTTTCAAGTTTTGAAACTAGACTTCTGATTTCTAGTTTCTTAGTTTCTCCAACTTCCAGTTTTGAAACTTGACTTCAGACCTCTCGAGCTCTCTTTTCTAGTTTCTAGTTTAGAAACTAGATTTCTATCTTTTTGATCTTTAGAGCTTCTACTTTCTAGTTTCGCTATTGCAACTGAATAAAACCTATACAAGGATTATATGTAGAAATTGACTAGAAAATAAAAAACTACTTTTGACACACAAAAGTATTAAATAAGGAGTAAACCAGTTTCCTAGTTTCTAACATTTATTTCGTAGGAACTAATTTTGAAAGAAAGGCTGGCGGTAAACATCATCAATCATCATGGCGGAGAGAAGTTGATCTATCTCTGCAATGGCAGTAAGGAACCGGTCATGTGCGCTAAAGCTCATGAATGTCCCCATGTACTATTCCTAGCTAGACATCCATGTCCTCGAACCTTTGTGCCATAGCAACCCTGTTTGCAGCTTAGTCATCATCTTCTAATCTCTTTCCCCTCACATAAAACACCAACGACCACTCACTTCTAGCTAGAGCACTAAGCACAACATCATACCATAATTTGGAACCAATATAATCTTCTAACTACCAAACATAAATTGGGATCTACTGGGCAAGAATTTAAACAAAAGAAGAATGGGTTAGGTTGCCTCCCAACAAGTGCTACAGTTAATGTCGGTAGCTCGATGAACATACCACTTACGCATCATCCATTCTCTAAAACCTTGTGGACTTTGTGTATACCTTTTTCTCTTGATCAGAACTTACAAGGAAATAACTTGTTTATCGACATACGTACATTCAACCAAATGTGGCATCTTTACTTCTTTTTTCACTCTTCTCAACATATTTGAGCTATCCAGCACACCATCTAATTGAGTACCAATCACCAATGAATCTTTAAGTACCTCATCGAGATTACTCAATCTCTTCAATACAATTCCTTTCTCAAACAACTCGCAAACTTCATTCACCTTCTCCTTTGGCACCACTTTCTCTTCAACCTTGCCGATTTCCCAAGGTAGAACTCCCAATTTTAAACCTTTCCTCATACTCTTTGTTTGTCGCCGACATTTCCACTTCCAAAAGTTGTTCCAATGCAAGAACTTTTTGAATTTCTTCCGGAGCATAAATCTCAATATCACATTTCTTCTCTTATTAAAAGAGCTTCACCGTCTCCTCAGTGCCTTACTTCTTTTGCTCTTTTTGTTGAACAACCATTGACCCTTCACCCCGGGTATCTTCCATTGCCTCTTTCTCTTCAACATTGTCCATTCCTTCCTCCTTGGGTTTCATCACCATGTCTCCAGATTCATTTCCCAGGCCTTTATTAATCACATTGAAACTCTTCTTAGGGATTATTTTCGTGTCCTTTTAAGCTTTCTCCACTTGACTTGTTTCAATCATTTGCTTGGCAATGGTCGATACATGTATTCGAATCCCCTCAAGTATCCCATCATACTTCTTAAGCCTTTTCTCCACTTTTGATATGATCCTCGTCGGACAGGTTTAGATTGCAACCCAGGAACTCAACTTAAATGACTCGAATGCGATGTAGATGCAAACCAAAAACTTGATACGATTAGGGAATCCAATACCTTTGAAGTCCACCCTTAGAGAATCATGGGCAAGAACAAAAACGAGCTCCTACGACCCAATAAGCAACTCGCCTCAACAATGATGGATATAGTGTAAACGCCACAAACGGATGTGAAAGTCCGGTTGATAAGTGAAATTTGAATTTCAGGGTATTCCACAGAAAGTCATGAGTTTTCAGAAGTAAAAACACCGAATATTACCCAAAAAGTTATCACTTCTCGGAATTTATCCAAAATTTTCTCTGTTAGGGAATTTTATCCAAAAGAATATTATGTTTGGAAATTTATCCAATTTAATCCACATTTATTTTTTTAGCGATGAATCGCCCGTTAAATCCCACAAGATGTCCACGTCGAGTCCAACTAATATCTACATGGATTATTAATGAGTCGGACACTATATGGAATTTAAAGGGTGGTTCATCGTATAAATATTTTGTTAGTTAAGTTAGATAGAATTCCCAAATAGAAAATTATTTTGGATAAAATTCACTAACAAATAAAACTTTGGATAAAATTCCCAAATAAAAAATTATTTTTGATAAAATCCCCTAACAAATAAAATCTTGGATAAAATTCCGAGAAGTAAAAATATTTTTGATAAAATTCCGTGTTTTCCCTTCTCAGAATTGGAGAAATAACTCACAAAATCATTATTGAACTGAAAACTGAATAACAATGAAAGTATCAAGCCCCATTTATAGGGAGAAAATAAATCTCTAAACCTAATCTAACAAGGAAAAATAAAATCTGAAAAACATATCAAATCTATTAAGATATACGACAAATATATCTAGATATCTTTGTAATAAAACAAAATCTAAATCCTAACAAATATAGAAATAAAATCTAATCAAATTAAGACTAAATCAAATCATATCAAGATATATGAAATCTTCTACAATATCTTCAACAAATCTTCTTGAAATATATTGATATAACTTGCTAACTAGATCTTCATCATTCCCCTCCTCTTCAAAGGGATTTGTCCTCAAATCCAAGTATGCACCGAACTCAAGTGACCATCTTACATATTCGAAGCCTTGCGATTCTCAATTAACACATGAATGAAGGGAAACCTGGCTCTGGTGCAAAAATGATACGATCCTCACTGGAAAGGTTTAGATTGCAACCCGGGAACTCAACTGAAATGACTCGGATGTGACGTGGAAGCAAACTGAAAACTTGATAGGATGGGGAAAATCCAGCACCTTTGAAGTCGACCCTTAGAGAACCACAGGCAATGACGAAAACAAACCCCTACAACCCAACAAGCAACTCACCTAAACAACAATAAATATAGTGAAGACGCCACAAATAGATGTGAAAGTCCGACTGATAAGTGAAATTTGATTTTCAAGGTAATCCACAGAAATTCATGAATTTTCAGAATTGGAGAAATAACTCACAAAATTATTATTGAACTGAAAACTGAATTATTATGAAAGTATCAAGCCCTATTTATAGGGAGAAAATAAATGTCTAAATCTAATTTAACTAGGAAAATAAATCTAAAAAACATATCAAATCTATCAAGATACACAACAAATATATCTTGATATCTTTGTAATAAAACGAAATCTGAATCCTAACAAATCTAGAAATAAAATCTAATCAAATTAACACTAAATTAAATATTATCAAAATATATCAAATCTTCTATAATATCTTCAACAAATCTTCTTGAAATATCTTGATATCTTGATATATCTTGCCAACTGGATCTCCATCAACTTGGTGATGCACATTATTTTACCCTTGTCCTTACTACCATCCACTCCTCTTTTGAAATATTCCCTTCAAATCCCAAACCCGGTATTTTTCATACCCCAATTGTGGTTTCCAAGCATTACATGGATAAGCATAAAGGAACTTTTTGTGATAGCGATTGTGAGGATGGTAGTACATGTCGCCTTGTGGATTGTAAGGATCCCGGCTGTTCTCAAACCACTGATTGACAAAATCACATCGTCGGGAAATCCTTCCTCCTTTTTCACCATGTGCACTTCTTCTTTCCTTCAACTTGACGTAGTAGACATGTCAAGTTGCCTTTGCATCAAAGATATTTGTCCTCTTAATGAATCATTCTCATTTGTATCCCCCACCGTCTTACATTCTGATACTCTCTTCTCTTCTTTGTCCATGTATAACTATTCTCTGCTATCTTCCCGATGATTCTCAATGCTTCCTCCTCTTCTTGGCCTAGAAAAGAACCCCCATAGAATTAACATATTTGTTGAGCTTTTGATAGCCCATGGCGTGGACACCTCCTCAACAAGTCACGAAATATGCGGCTCTTGATTGATTTTGATTGTGTTGGTAATCTCTAAGAACTATTAAATGTGAACTCCATAAAGACGAAATTGTAGAGCTTCAAGAGTAGATGCACTTTGACTTCTCATTTGCCCGATTCCATGAAGATATGAGTAAGTTATGCTCATTTTTTGATTTTGGGACGAAAAATGATTAAATTTTGGAATTTAGTCTAATTCATTTGAAATCTCGAAATTGGCTTAGTTTGGTGTTTCTAAATATTTATCGGAACTTAATTGAAGTAATTGGATGGATTTTTGGGGCTGGATTGCTGGATTTAGTCGATCAAACTTGAGTTAAATAAGGCAAATGTTTCTACCTTGAGAAATCTTTCATATATGCATCATGAGGCTTGAATCTTTGATATGAATATGTGATTTTATGTTTTTTAGCATGTATATATGTTGGATCTGAGTTGTGGTTGTTGAAGTTGGTCGTAGATGGCTGAAAATGGGTGAAGGTGGTGAGAAATTATCTAGCCGGTCACCGATGTGGTCAAGGCATGATCGGGGTGCAGTCCACGTTAGAGAGGGGTTCATGTTGTGTTTGGGCGTGGTCAGTCTTGACCGCGCAAGAAACGGGGCTCTACAGAATAATCAATTTTTTTTCGCTCATTTCATTTGCGCTTGATGATTGAACTTATATATCACCTTAATATCATCTGATGCATAAAATTTGAGTTTAATATAAAGACTTGAACATTTAATATGATAGTTTAGATGATTTGAACTTGAGTTACCATAATTTGGCAAAGTATACGTCAATGTAGATAAGTATTATGAGCTCATTGGAGGATAGAACTAAGATTATGATGACATAAATGCAGAAGCCGAGTAAGATAAGGTGAATAATGATTTAGTGATAAGCTAGGTCATGATTGTTGAAGTTCATGAGCTAGTTGGAATCTTTATCATAAGTGGTGAACTCTAGGATTGGTTAATCCTTGAGAATGAACTAGAATGAGAATCATGTTTGAGATCATTATTTGCAAACGAACCTAGCAGTTAATATATGTTGGTTATAAATTAGTTGAAATTTGAAAAATGAATGAGTGGCATTTTAATTTGTGAAATGTGGTTAATTGTGCTTATATGTGCATTTTATTTGGTTTTTGTGTAAAACAAACTGCGTTGGGCAAGGTTTTGCTTTTGAGGAGCCGACGCTCTGTCAAAATTCTTAATAGAACAAAGTGGGATTTTATTATATAAAAAATTCGAAAGCATGAAAATGTTTTCTTTTAAAAATCAAAAGTACGAATTTTTTTTTGTTTTAAAGTGGTTGTTATGCAAAAAATATTTTTCTGGGTCCTATCTCTACCTCTTAGCCAAACGTAGTTGGCTAGAGAGTTGCGACATTAGTAAAAATGCACCAAGATTTTAAAACTTGAGCGGTTTTTCACTGATTATCAATACTGGGGTTTGATTCCCTAGTCGACTATTGTGGGGTGGATCAACCGTAGGTTGACACTCAAGGGTTAAAAGGATAGATTAAAGTGGATCAGATCTCGATGTTATGTGTTCTGAGATTAGTGCACTTTGATGATAGTGGGTTGAGTGGATTATGCCACTCCCAGCTACACATCTTATCTTGGAAGTAGGCATGTTTCCAAGTTATACGTGTGAATGAAAATGATTTGATAAGCATGAGTAGATTTTGAATTATATACCTCATGCCTTATCGTCTTGATGGCATAACAATCTATATTTCTATGTTTTTGGGGTACGTGTTCACTGAGTACATTGTGTACTCAGCCGCTGTCTGTTTGATTTTCCAAAACATATAGGTTGTGTTTAGAGCGTGAAGGTGGTAGCACTAATGTGTGAGCAGACCAACCAAAGCTTCATCTTGAGATATGTATCTCCATATACATTATGCCAGTTCCTCTTCAACTGCGCCTTTGATTCAACCTACCCGTTGTTTTTTAAAAGCTTAAACTTCTGATTAATGTTTGAACTTAGAAGTTCTTGTTGAATATTTGTTTAAACCATGAAAGATTCAGCTTCCAAATTATAAATTTCATTTTTCAATTGTTATCTTGGTATAACCTTGTCCATTTTGGAGAGTAATCTCAAGATTTAACCCGTTTCGCTCTGATTAATGTTTGAATTTTGAAGTTCATGTGGAATGTTTGTTTAAACCATGCAAGATTCAGCTTCCAAATTATAAATGTCATTTTTCAATAGTTATCTTGGTATAACCTTGTCCATTTTGGAGAGTAATCTCAAGATTTAACCTGTTGTGCTCGCATAAGTTGGGGAAGCAAAATAGAGGCGTGACATGATCTTAAATAGGTCTTATAAATACATAACGAATGTACCAACATATCTAGCAGCCAGATAAGCTAATTTCTACTGAATATGATGCAACTTATACCAATAGTTTATCCTGGAACTGTCTCAGCTGTGATAATTGATAATAACTCACTAGGTCAAGTGATTCATACAAACATATGTGAACTGCTACACACCATATGATCTTCCTATTGACGAGATAAGAGGAATCCGGTGTTTCCGTTGAATGTTTGTTAATAAGATAGGGGAACTATATCATTATATACAAGATATTAAAGATTTCAAGCATATCAAACAAAATTATTTAATAATATACCAATCATAATGCTTTGCAGTATACAAAAACATAATTGATAGTCCAGCAAGACATGTTAGAGGTGATTGGATCTCTGACTGAAGGCCAAACATAAATCTAATATCATTTCTCTCATCAAAGCTAAATGCATCGGGGCATATTTTGACAGGCCGCAAAATTTTGTGTTGTAGTCCATCACCTTCATTTTTCCTCGCTGTAGCCGGTGAAACTCTGCCTCTTTTTTAACACAGAAGTTGAGTGGCACTTACTTGTCATAGGACTCAATATTGAATTGTTCCCAAGTTAGGCATGTAGGGATTTACCGGCGAACCAAATCACCTAATCCAAATGAACTGGATAGTTTCATGGAGGTTGAGAACAATAAACATACGATATACCTAGCATGATCCTATGAATTTAATGCAGTGGATTTCACAAGTTTACCTAAACTCCATAGTCTCAGATCCGATCGCATTTGAATTCCAAACTTTGATTCAACCACGCGATTCAATTAAATATGCGGAAACAGAAATTAGCAATAAATCTAATTTCTAGATTTAATCGAATAGAAAAGAAAAGGAAAAATGAATTTGTTCTCCAGATTAGATCTTCAGATCTGTATCCCAACGCTGTTGAATCCTGCTACTGGTGAGGATTCCACAGGACTGTGATTGTGTAGGCCAGAGTCAAAACTTCGTCTCCCAAACAAAACAGAGACACTGCCCCTGTCTCTCTCTCCTAGGGTTCTGTGATTTTGAACTGAACTTGGAATTCTGAGAGAGAACTATCTATTTATAGATCTAGGGTTTTAACCCTAATGGGCAACTGGGCTCAATTTAGCATATTTAATTGGGCCAGATCTGGGACCTAACGCAAATAATAAAGTGGGTCTATGAATTAATTAATTTCCATGTCCACAATCCAGGACATAATTATTTAATTAATATTAAATCTTTTTCACCATAGAATAAATACTGACCTACCCCTTTATTACCACGTTATGAGAACGGGCTGCAATTACTTGAGAATCCCCATATTTAAGGTTACTAGGCATTCATTAATTAATCGAAGATTCTTACATTCTCTATCTACAATTAATTAATATCTTATTTTCCTGAGCAGTACCACTCAAACCTTATCACTCGTTCTTGAACATAATCAGCCTGCACGTCTTTAGCACGATGAACGTTATTGAGCTCTCAGGGAATGCCATCCTATTATTCGGATATGGTTACCTAGCTCCAGACGTAGGCTATACTACACGAACTAATGCTACCCAAGATGCGTGTATACGAGCACGTTACTCAGGCTCTCCACCATGACAATTCAAAGCAGCAGTCAACCCGTGCATACCCCTGAACCTTCGTTAGGGTTTGGACTCAATGAAGATTGAGATCTTGTATTCTCTGATGTCAGGCAGTAGAATACATCTCACTGTGGTCCAATCAATACGCCACCACGCGTACCAGCATATCTAGTAATCAAGACAAATTACTTCTTTCCGACTATGCTGCAGCCTATACCAACAGACTTATCCGCGTACGCTGTCTCGATTGTGATAATTTTTATTTCTCACTAGGTCAGGTGATCATACTGTGTTCTGCGATCTACAACACGCAGTATGATCGTCCTTATCGGTGAGATAAGAGGATACCGTTGTTACTCGCATGTAAGTTTGTTAACAGATAGGAAATACCGTTGAATGTATACTCATCGTAATAAATGCTTTCTATATACAAAACCCAACAATATCCCTCTTATACTCAAAGCATTACACTCGCTATTACAGAGTATACATTGCGTCTATCTAGCCTAGCTATTACATCAACCACCGCCAGTGGTAGGCATCCACCTCAGACCACGAATATGTCTTTCGTAAACTTTTTGTGGCAAGCACTTTATAAATGGATCAGCTATGGGGTCACTAGTGTCAATCTTCTTGATCTGTACATAGCCCCTCGATATGATTTCTCGTATGATATGGTACTTCCTCTCTATGTGTTTGCTCGCCTTGTGAGTCCGTGGTTCGTTTGAGTTCGACACTGCACCAGAGTTTTCACAATAGATTGTGATACTCTTAGGCAAACTCGAAATCACATCCAACTCTAAAAGGTTGTTCCGGAGTCATACCCCTTCTTTCGAAGCTTCGGAGGCGGCAACATATTCCTCTTCCATGGTGGAGTCAGCAATGCATTTCTGCTTTGCGCTCCTCAAAGACACAGCCCCACCTCCCAAGGTAAACACATAACCTGAGGTCGATTTCTTCTCATCCTTGTCCCATTGGAAATCAAAATATGTGTAACCCACAGGGCACAAATCCTCATTTTGATAAACCAGACAGTAATTACTAGTTCTCTTCAAATACTTGAGCATGTGCTTTACCGCAGTCCAATGCCCCTGTCCAGGGTTAGACTGATATCTTACTACCATGCCAACGGTATAACAAAAATATCAGTCCTGGTACTCAGCATTGCATACATGAGGCTACCCATCGCAGATGCATATGGTACAAGACTCGTCTCATCTTTCTCACTCTGTATCACAGGACACTGCCCATCAAAAAGATGTACGCCATGTCTGAAAGGTAGCAAGCCTTTCTTGGCGAGTTGCATGTTGAACCAGGCTATAACAGTATCCACATAGGATATCTGGGATAAGCTTAACATCCTTCTCTTACGATCCCGTAAGACGTTAATCCCAAGGATGTACCCAGCTTTTCCCAAATCCTTCATTTGGAACTGTTCGGATAACCAATGTTTAATCTCCGACATCACTCCCTCGTTGTTTTCAAATAAGAGTATGTCATCTACATACAATGCAAGAAAAACCATGCTCCCACTGACACAAAGTCGGTAAACACAACTTTCGTTCTCCCACTGTGAAAATCTATAAGATTTAATCACATTGTTGAAACGTAAGTTCCACGACCTTGAAGCTTGCTTAAGTCCGTACAAGGACTTCTTAAGCTTCCAAACAAGATGTTCTTCGCCCTTGCGCATATAACCCTCGGGTTGCTGCTGATAGATGTTCGTACCTTCTTCAAGGTAACCGTTTAGAAAAGTAGTTTTGAGATCTATTTGCCAGATCTCGAGGTCTAAATGCGCTGCTATGGCAAGAAGTATCTAAATGGATTTGAGCATGGCTACCGGTGAAAAGGTTTCATCATAGTCTATGCCCTGTTTCTAACTATAACCCTTTGCCACCATTCTGGCCTTAAAAGCCATATTTTCTCCAACCGCTCCCTTCTTTTGCTTGTATACCCATTTACACCCTATAGCCCTAAAGCCATCAGGCAACACAACTTTTTTGTATACATCCATAGAGGTTATGGATTCAATCTCAGAATCCATGGAGATGCGCCACTTTGCAACATCCTTGTCCTGCACTGCCTCGTCAGTGGGTCAGAGTCCTCATTTCCGTCTTCAGGGCTCAAGTCCGAAGACTAACCCACGAACATGTACCTTTTCGGCTGGAAAATAACTCTCCCACTGCGACGAGGCATCGGCACCGTGTCAGCAGTTGGTGCTGCAACTTGTGGTTCTGCATCTTGCACTAAAGAATGCACCGGTGTTGCTATCTCTCAAAAGTGCACCCACATTCAAACGTTCCCTTTCCCTTGGAATCACATTGTCATCTTCAATTTCTTAAAGAACTACATCACTCTTTGTCTTGTTGTTTCTCACATACTCCTCCTCTAAGAATCTAGCATTGGTGCTAACAACGATTTTCTGACTCTCAGGACAGTAAAAGTAACCACCTTCGTCAGCACGTGTGCCGGACAATCCCATACTCTAAACTTGCACAAACTGGGTTTGCGTCCAAAGAAGAGCTCACAGGGTGTCTTAGGAACCGATTTAGAAGGCACCAATTTTAAGATGTAAGCCAATGTTTCCAATGCGTATCCCCAAAATGAAATGGGTAAGCTCGCATAAATCATTAGTGATCTCATCATCTCAAAAAGAGTTCTATTTCTTCTTTCGGCTACACCATTTTGCTGGGGAGTACCCGGTGCAGTCCACTGGGATGTAATCCCATGATCTGACAAATATTGTCGGAACTCGTTCCCGATGTATTCGCCACTGCGGTCAGGTCGTAGAGAATTGATAGTTTTCCCGACCTTCTTTTCTACCTCAGCCTTAAAGTCTTTGAATTTTTCAAAGCATTCAAACTTGAAGCGAAGCAGGTAAACATATCCGTATCTCGAGTAATCGTCAATGAAAGTATTGAAATACTCATACCTCCATGAGACTGTGTGGACATGGGCCCACATAAGTCAGAATGGATCAATTCCAACACATCCTCTGCTCGAGATTGACTAGCCTTAATAGGCCTAGAAGACATCTTTCCCTCGATGGAGGATTTGCAGACTTGATAAGGTACATGCCAAAGTGAGTCATATGTACCGTCATTTTCAAGTTGTTGAATCCGCTTCAAGTTGATGTGACCCAGTTTCAAGTGCCAGAGATATGTAAGATCCTCATAAGAAGATATAAACTCTCTTTCTAGGATTATCAATTACCGATGAATTACATGCAGTATCCACGGAAGACTTATGATGACAGTTAACGATATAGAGAGAGTTATTCAGCATTCCACGACAGACAACAACTGTTGGGAAAATTGGCTAAGTTTCCTTTCCCCAGTAGCTACTTGTTTAGATTCTAGTT
>JAPKLW010000064.1:1037103-1048702 GCA_026898455.1 Plectranthus barbatus | reverse complement strand
ATTATTGCAGTATTCCACCTGTTAAATTAATTGATTCCTACATGTTAACCATAATAAGAATTCTTCCCTAGAATCTGTGTTCCTTTAAATTTGCTTTCAAAACCTCTTTAATTCTTAAGTATTGTCATCTTTATTTTCCAAATTAAAACCATAATTTTCTGTTCACTCAAATAATGAATTTTAGGACCATAATTAGTACATAGGATATTTTCCCCACACAATTCCTATGGATTCGATAACCTTAGGGTTTACAAATTTATTTGCCACTGTTTCTAAAATTAATCTATAGAATTTACAGTGATCACCTGTCTCTCCCAGTTGTCCATCACGAGTCCGGACATGCTCACCTTTATTCGAATGAGCATCCCCCAAAGCACCAAAAGCTCCTGGAAGAGCACCTTGCCACTTTCATTCCTGCCGGCAAGGGAAACTCCGAGACACTGCAGAATGTAGCGGAAACTGGTTTATCAACTTAGGAGGCTTTGAGTGCCCCTGAATCAAGGTCCTCTTCTTCCTCCGCCTCGGAGGCAATCTGCCTCCAAAAAGTTGTTGGGCAAAATGCCTCCAGGAAAAGGAAAAATCCCCTCTTTGGGCATCTCAAAATCTCGTCCAGCTAGTCCCTAGTCAAGGTGTGCAGCTGGCCTCCCAACTGAAAAGTGATGGAATGTGGCTCCACATGCACGGATGTGTTCGCCACTTTAAGGGTGGCAAAAAATTCTCAAACAAGATCGGGGTATGTGACCTACTGGACCGTCATCCACTTCCTCCACCGGATTCATCGGATGAGAGCCTCCTCATCAGCTCCAATCCCAAGGGCTGCCTTTGTTTCCGGGCATGGGTACCTCGATTGCTGATTGTTGGCCTAGAGGAATTGATTGTACGCTGTAACCTCGGCATTTGATCGGAAAGTAGGACGTCCGGCCATTGTAGTGCTGCAAAAACAACAAAATCAGGGCTAATTAATCCACATTCCCCCCTCCCCCCCTAAAAATTCACAAGTCAAAACAACACAAAAATCCCAACAAAAATCCAAATTTCATCACACTCAACTCACACCCATTTGAAATTGATCACACCAACAAGCAATTAAACCTTAATATAAGCAAGATTTCATCATGAATTCCTCTGATTCTAAGGTTTATCAATTGGCCAAAAATCCAAACCACAATGAAATGAGGAACATCAAAAATATCCAAAATCCTACCAAATTAAGTATGAAATCGAGTCATAGCAAGAACATATATCGACTAAACATCTAACCAATGTCGAATCGAAGCATGAAAATCAATTTTAGACCCTCGGAGCAACCAAGTCGAAATTCAAAATTCTAACGGTTCCAAATACTCTAAATCAAGAATAAAAGCACAAAATCATGTTAAATTCGAAGTAGGAGGTGTTTAGAAGTCATACCTTGCTTAGAATCGACGATTGAAAGTGAAGGAGAAGATGGGTTTTGAGTGTGGGGAGTGTTTGCATCGTGTGTAGAATGAAATGAAGGGGGGAAGGGTTAAAAATATTTTAATACTTACTTGTCTGACGCGCCCGCATGCCCTCGACTTCGATCGACGCGGGTCTGCATCAATCAAAGTCGAGCTAAAATTGATTTTTCTTGCGTGGTGTCGACTTTGATCGATGCGGGTTTGCGTCGATCGAAGTCTAGCCAAATTTGCACTCGCCCCGGTCTATCGACATCGACCGACGTGGGTCTGCATCGGTCGAAGTCGATGTGAATTCTCTCTATTTTTTACACAAACTTGCACGAAAATTAAATTAAAAATGCAAAGCAACAATCAGTACTTCTATGTTCGACCAGATATTAAAATTCAGAACATGAAATAACGTAATACAAAAAGCGATAGAAACATTGGGTTACCTCCCAACAAGTGCTTGGTTTAATGTTGCTAGGTCGACGATACCTTGATTCACGGCGATCAGTAATAGACCTCTACGACACCAATTTCAAGTGGTGTGTAGTATGGTTTCATTCTCTGCCCGTTGACTTTGAAAGTCATGCCGTCTTGTCCGGCTAACTCCACCACACCATTTGTGAATTTGCATAGCACAGTGTGTGGACCGGTCCATTTCAATTGCAGCTTTTCGGGCATAAAACGGAGATGGGAGTAGAAAAGTAGAACTTTGTCGCCAGAGTTGAAGACGTGCTAGCGGATTCCTTTGTCGTGAAATCTTTTGGCGCGCTTCTTGTAGATGACATTGTTCTTGTAGGCTTCATCTCCAAAATCCTCGAGCTCATTTAGTGCCATGACTCGATCGGCAGTCGCAAGCTTCCAATCCATGTTAAGCTCCTTAATTTCTCTCCATGCCTTATGCTCCATCTCAATAGGGAGGTGACAAGATTTCCCAAATACCAGCTGATAGGGGGATGTCCCAATGGGTGTCTTGTAAGTTGTTCGATAGGCCCACACTGCATCATCTAGCTTCACGGCCCAGTCCTTCCTTTGCTTCACCGTCTTTTCTTAAATTTGCTTGATCTCTCGATTGGATAGCTCAGTCAGCCCGTTCCCTTGAGGGTGATATGGGGTAGTAACGCGATGCTTGATTCCGTACCTAGCAAGAAGAGAAGCAAGCAGTTTGTTACAAAAATGAGATCCCCCATCACTTACCAAGGCTCTTAGCATCCCAAATCATTGGTGGTTGTCGGAATGGCTTCAACCCATCGTGACACATAATCCACTACAAGCAAGATATAGGAGAAACCACGGGATGATGGAAACGGTCCCATGAAGTCAATCCCCCAGATGTCAAATATATTAACTTCAATCACCGGAGTTTGTGGCATCTCATTCCTCCTCGAGATGTTGCTGGTCCGCTGGCAATGATCACAGCCCGTAATCCACTCACAACAGACCTCGTGGAGAGAAGGCAAATAAAATCCGCTTGCCAAAATCTTGAACGCGGTCCGGTTGGCTGAGTGGTGACCGCCGCTAGGAGAAGAGTTGCACACCTCGTAGATCTGCCGCCATTCTGAATGAGGAACACACTGGCGAATTATGCCGTCAGCACATCGTCGCCACAGATAGGGATCCTCCCAATAGTAAAATCTGACGTCATGCAAGAATTTTTCCTTTGCATATGGAGAGGAGTGAGGTAGAAGAATGTCAGTCACCAGATAGTTAGCAAAGTCAGCAAACCATGGTGTCTTTAATTCAAACGTCTCTTGCATGTCTTGCAGGGCATAAATCTGTTCGTCGGGAAAGGTTTCAAGGATCTGCACCAGTCGATCATCTCCTTTGATTGGGTGTTCAAACCGCAATAAGTGATCGGCTATCACATTCTCGCTTCCCTTTCTATCCTTGATCTCCAAATCGAATTCTTGTAGCAGCAGAATCCATTTGATGAGGCGGGGCTTTGCATCCTGTTTTGCAAACAAATATCTGATGGCGGCGTGGTCCGTGTAGATAATTGTTTTCGAACCTATAGGATAGGACAAAAATTTGTCGAATGCGTAGACGACCGCTAGCATCTCCTTTTCAGTGGTGATGTAGTTACATTGCATCGGGTTCATACTTTTGCAAGCGTAGTGAATGACATGAAAGAGTTTCCCCTTCAGCTGCCCCAAGACTGCCCCCACTGCAAAATCGCTGGCGTCGCACATCAAGATAAGTGGCTCTTCCCATTCTCACGATGTGAGTACCTGTGCAGTCACCAAGGCTTCTTCAGTATCTCGAAAGCTTGCAAGCTGTCCTCATCGAACATAAAGGACATGTCCTTCTCGACCAGGTTTCACAGTGGCCTAGAAATCAATGAGAAGTCCTTGATAAACCTCTTGTAGAATCCGGCGTGCCCAAGAAAACTTCGGACTCCCTTCACATTCGATGGAGGTGGCATTTTTTCAATTGCTGCCACCTTTTCTCTATCTACTACTAATCCCTCGATGGATATCCTATGTCCCAGCACAATTCCTTCTCTAACCATGAAGTGGCACTTCTCCCAATTGAGGCATAGCTTGGTCTCAGCACACCTTTCCAGTACAGTTGCTAGGTTCTGCAGACAAACATCATATGAACTACAAAATACCGAAAAGTCATCCATGAAAACCTCCATGTGTAGGGTTTGAGTCTGCGATGGACAACACAAGTTGCCATTAATGAATTTCTTGCCAAGGATCGTTCTTAGATACCAGGAATAAATTTCAATTAAATAAACCATGCGATCCTATGCATGCTCCTACAAAATTAATTGCAGAGGATGGATTTAGAGAATACCTGATTTCACCGTTTAATCTACAGATCTAGATCGGAGCCAACAATGATGAAATAACTTTAGATCTGAGATAGAACGCCGGCGATGGACAATTTTTCCTACAGATCTGATCTTCTGATCTGTTCCCTTGCTCCTTGGAAATGTGGTGAGGATTATCTACCAAGTTTAATCCGAGATCTGGAGGAATCGATCAATTTCCTCCCACTGGATAGCCGCCGCCGTCTCTCTCTATTTTCAATACTGAATTGTCTAACTTGATCTGATAGAGAGAAGACCTTTATATAGTGTTAGGGTTTTGAGAAACCCTAACCTTAATAGGCTGTGAGCAGTTCATGGGCCAGACCAGGGACCAGATGCAAATAATAAAGTGGGCCCTCTTTATTAATTAATCCTTCATTGTTCAACCCAAAACATAATTAATTAATAAAACATTATTTTAACCTTCACCACGGTAACAATGCTGACTCGCCCCTTTATTACCACGTTATTAGGAACGGGTTGCACCAAACTAACATGATCTACATATTTAAGGTTTTAGACATTCATTAATTAATTTTGCTTATGACAATCAGCCACAATTAATTAATCTCTTATTTCCTGAGTAATACCACTCACTCCTTTTCACTTATGCCTGAATTAAATAATTCAACCTGTAGGGTCTAGCATAATGAACCTTGTGAGCTCCTCAGGGAATGTCATCATCCTGAAGCAGATATGCTTACCTAAACGTCCAGACTAAGCAGGCCACACACAAATTGCCAACACCCAAAATACAAGTATTAGAGTACATGTAAGACTCGCCACTCTAGTAAATCAAAGTGTGGTCAATCTGTGTGTGCCCCTTATCCTTCAGTTAGATTTAAGATCATAGGAAGTATGTTAGGGATCTGGCTCATTCATATGTCAATGAGAATGGCACATCCCACTGTTGATCCCATAAATACATAACCATGTACCGACACATTAAGTAGCTAGGATAAGCCCACTTATGAACCGATGTGCCGCAACTTAGACCGACAGCCTATCCAGGGACCGTCTCAGCTGTGATACTGTTTATATCTCGCTAGGTCAAACGATTCATATGATCCTCTGTTATCTCCTACACACCATATGATCATCCCTATAGGCGAGATAATATGATATTATGGTTCGTTGTATGTTTGTTTTATCAGACAACGAGCATTGTTGTGGCAACACATATATGAAGACCAGTGTACAAAACACTTAATCATATATGATTTCAGTATACAATCCCAACTATCTCCCACTTATACTTAAAGCATAATACCATTGCTTTATCAAAGTATTAAGTGTGTCTATACTGTCAATCACTCCCACTGCATTCACGTTACCTCCTGTCACGATTTCTCGTATGATGTGATATCACACATCCTATGTGTTTCACCACCTTGTGAGTCTTGGGTTACCTTGAGTTTGTCATTGCACCAACATGATCACAATTCAATGTGATTTAATTAGGCAAACTCAGAACACACACCTCTAGAGGATAACACCGAAGTTATACTACTTCTTGCGAAGTTAATGAAGTTGACAAAAACTCAGCCTTCATACCGGAATCCGCAACACACTTCTGTGTTAGATTCCTATAACTCCTCCTCCAAGGCCAACACACAGTTAGAGGTCGATTTCCTTTCCTTATGATCCTCCTGGATATCCGATGTCATTCAACTCACAAGGCTCATTCATTAACCAATAAGCCTATCCAGAGTTGAACTGATATCTGTTTAACATGTTTATAGCAGTACAGATATCTAACTTCGTTCATTTACAATATAGAAAGATAACAATCTTTCTTGCTATGAACGACTCACTACAGAATCAATTTAAGCGACTTGAGATACCTGAACATCCTTTTCTTGTGACAACACAAGACTTTAATTCAAATGATGTTCCAAGATCTCATAAGTCCTACTTCTGAAACTGTTCGGATAACCATCCTTTATGCGTGACAATATCTCCACACCGTTTCCGAATGAGAAAATACCATCTACATAATGTGCAAGGAAAAACACGCTCTCGCTGACACATAACTGGTACATGAAACTATCATTCTCGATTGACAACATCGAAATGTTTGTTTCATGACTTTGAAGCACCTTCAAGTTCACACTTGAACTTCCTTAGCTTCCAGACATGATGCTTTTCACATAACTTATTTGGTTGTTGAATACAAATATCGTCACTTTTTTATCAAGGTACCCGTTTATAAAATATGGATGACGTCATCTATCTTCCAGATATTTAGATTCATATGTGCTGTTATGGTTAAAAGAATTCGAATGGGTTAAATAATTGCAAACAGTGAGAAGGTCTTGTTGTGAAACATACCTTGCTCACTTACCTAGACACTAGGTTACCATTCGATCATTTTCTTGTATATCAATCTGTTGCTTATAGCTAGTAAGCTATTTGACAGTCACTGATCCTGATACACAACCATAACCTTTACTGATTCATTTCTGAATCCATGACTTGACGTCATTAAACTGCATCTTTTGTCTTAACAACTTCGTTGCGCTTTAAGAGATAAGTACGATGTTGTTCGTTAAGCTGGGAACAAGTCCAGAGACTGTTTCCACGAACCAGTACCATTAAGTCTGTTAAGGCAACCTCCCACTGCAACGATGCTCCTTTTACATTGTCAATTAATGTGGCATTAATTTGTGGTTTACCACCTTACACCGGTGACCGTGCAATTGGTACCATACCTTCCAAGGTATGCTCAATATGTCACGGGGTATTTCCTGATGAATTTGAATTGTCTTCTCTGATAACGTTAGAGAACAATCTCACATTTGGATTCATGGTTTCATCCTATACAACTTGCTTGTACTTAGGATATACGAAGCAACCATCTTTTTCGTTTACCTGGAATAGCCCACAAAGCAGTACTAGCTTAAACTTTTCTTCCAAACAATCAGTTTCCTATATCAGCTTGACAGCCGAATTACCCATCATTGCCCTTTTGACAGAGTCAAGGTCTGCTAGGGTATTTGGAACTGATTTCGAAGACTAGATTAAGCAAACACACAACTACTTTTGGCGCTCTTCCCAAAATGAAAATTTGGCAAAGCTGGCATAACTTATAAACTTTTAAAGAATCTTATTTCGTTTTACCTACAATATCCCAATCGAGGGATAATAGGTGTAGTTAACTGGGATGCAATCCCTTTGCTCTGCTAGATATTGTAAAACCCATCACTTAAGATACACCATTATGAACGAACCATAATGTTTTTACGGTCTTGTTTAACTTATTCTCTACCTTAGTCTTGAATGATCTTGATTAAAGCAAGAGACTAAGACTTGTAGTGAATTAGATAAACATATCCAAATCTTAAATGATTACAGTATCAATGCCAGTTAAGGCAACTGCGGAAGTAGACTCAAACCATCAAACCAGAGCAAACACGATATAATATATAGAGATATAATTCGCCCATTAAAAGGCCTGGTTACCATCTTATACCTATAATTCGCCCATAATTCCATGAATTACTTAAAACTACTTAGACTGATGTAACCTATCTCCATAGAGATTCATTAAATTATACCTTAGAACACTGATAGTTTATGTAATCAAGTAATGAAGAGATAATCATCCATAATAGAAAACACTGTTATTCATCATGATAGAAAAAAAACTCTATCGAATAACTGATAATCCATAACAATAGATGAACAATATGTTTCTCAAAACAAAACAATATCTCTTCTGGAACTTGAATTAAAACAAAGTTTCAACATAAACTTAAATCAAATGACTCCAACAGCTTGAGAAGATCTCTAGCATCTTCCTTGGAGTTGGTAATCCGTTATCCTCAAGCATCATTAGCTTGATTCCCTGCTTAGTGCAGCCAAAACATGATTAGTACTCGCAGCCACCACTACACACAAGGAGTAGAAAACTGATACTAAACATGTAAATGATGACGTACCTTGTCCGTTGGTGTTAACACCTGGACTATTTGCTCTCTAGTGTCCTATCTTGCCACAGCGGTAACACTTGCCCTTTCCTTTGACTTTCCCAGCCTTTTTCTTTGGAGCATAAACTCCATTGTTCCCACCAGCAATTTTCTTGTTCTTGTTCCTAGCCGTTCTGTTAGTATTTGCTCATTTACGAGCAGCAGGCCGGCTACCGGAAGAAACCAAAACTGTTTTTTCGGGTTCCATCAGGGACTGTGCTGCCATCAAGTCACTGAGTAACTCATTGAGTATACTCCTTCTTGTTCATCACAACATTCAACCTGAAGTTTTCAAAGGACTTGGGAAGAGAGTTTAGTATGATATCAACTTGGGCTTCCCCGTCAATACCACCACCATGCAACGTTAGTTCATCCATGAGATGAGTCATGGCAACCACGTGCTCTCTCACTGAACTGCCTTCAGACATTTTCTTACTCACAATCTCCTTCATGAGATTGAATCTAAAAGTTCTGTCCGTCTCCCCATAAGTCGCTGCCAGATTATCCATAATCTCACAGGCCTTATCATAATGCTGATGCTGCAGCTGCAGTACCTTACTCATAGTGGTCATCATGTAGCATTTCACTACATTATTAGACTTGAACCACTTATTGTAAGACTGCTGCTGCTCGACAGTAGCATCAGCAGCTGGGACTGGCGGACAAGGATCAGTAAGGACAAACTTGTGTTCTTCCGCAACAAGGATATAATCCAAATTACGTTTCCATTCTAGGAAATTCGGACCATTGAGAGGATTTTGAGCGAGGATATTAATGACATTATTCATAGACATATCTGAAAACAAATAAGCAAATTAAAGTAAGCACATACTACGAACAATTGAAACAAATATGCATAGAACCTTTATATAAAACAATGCAACTTGCTTCCTCCAATTGCCAAAGCTAATTCACCGCAAGCTACTTGAGTAGACGTTTACGGCAAACGCTCAACCAGACCAAAATAGGTCCTTTAATTTCTTAACATGCCAGGTATCTTAAGCAAAAGAAATATTGGAGATCTTAAGACCATGTTCACCTATCCGGAGCAGGGACATCATTCATGAGTTATACTCCAGGAAACATCTAAGCCAGTTTAACCACAATCCTAACTCCAGATGTTTAGAGCGATTTAGCATATGTACTCGACCCATACCGCAAGCCCCTCACATCCTTCGTTATCTCATTTAGTTTAATCTTAGAGACCAGTGAAAGTTGTCTCAATGCAAGCTACTTGAGTAGACGTTTGCTCAGAGGCTCCCACTTCTCATCTTAAACTAAATGATTTATTTAGAAACCTCATCACACCAGACCCAGTGAGAAACCTCTAACGCAAGCTACTTGAGTAGACGTTTACGCTTCAAGATGTCTCACTTCCAGTGAGAGGTCGTATTTGTGGAGGTCTAATGTTCTTGGTTAGAAAAGAACCAAAATCCAGCTCAGTATTTTAATTCTGAAGGTTTCATGCGGACACATTATTTTATGTTCACATAAATTATGTCACTCCCGAAATTCCATCATAAATTAATATGATCCCAATTTATAGACACAATTTAAAACATAAAATAAATCACAAAAGACATGCTCAAAAATTCTATTGGAATATGCTTATTACAGTAAATAATTAAAGCAAATAATCATGCTTCCTATTATTTACTAGTGCGCACATAATAAATCACATCAATACGAGAATAAATAAATAAACAAATAAATTCTCGTGGCCCCTCAGATGCGGTTACATAGAAATAAATTAAATCTAACTATTACAAGATTTAATTCTCAGTACAGATCTTCAAACTAGGCCTCCGGTGGACTTGAAATCTGATTTGAACTTGCATTAACAGCAATTGGGCTTCAATTAGGGTTTCAGGCCCAAAATGAGCAACCAAACCCTAATTTCAGACTTGCGAGCTGCCTCCGGGTCGACGGGCCCGAGCCACGGCTACCCTAATTTCAATTAGGGTTTGGAAACCCTAGTTTCCCTTGCACCAGCCGCCACCCTAGCAGCCCTAGCCGCCGGCGCCATTTCCGACCACTGCCTGTAGCTGGCCCATCGCCAGAGCTCGTCGCCTACTCAGCCCCCGCCGGCCCAGCCGGTCTCACCTCCCGCCGTCGCCATTTCCAGCAATTGAGACACCCGAGAGGAAGCCGCGCAGATGTAGTAGCACGCCGCGTGCAACAGCGCGGCCACTGCGACTGTCATTCGCACCCACCACTGCGCGAAGGAGGCGCGCGGCTCTGCCTTGTCCGACACCACCACACGCATCGCCGGCTCCTGTCAGATGCAGCAGCCATCGCCATCCCCACATCGAAATGCGATGGGGAGAGAGAGTGGCGGGTGCGGCCCAACCGCAGGGAAGAGTCCCTGCCGCCGCCACCCGCTTGCTCCGCGCGACTGCCAGCCACGAAGGCCTCGCCGGACGCGCGCAGCAGCTCGAACCCCTGCCTGGACCACCATGCTTGCCGGATACGTGAGGCTTCAGCAAAGATGCGCAGAGTAGCCAAAATGGGTGCAGCCCAGCCACAAGGGAGAGGCCTTGCCATCGCCACCCGTCGCCGCCGCCGAGGTCGCCGCCGGCGAGATCTGAGGGGTGGCTGAAACCTTATCCATGTCGCTTCTCTGTTCTTTGTTCTTCGTTCTTCTTCCGGATCTCAATTTTACAGATTTAAAAAAAATAGAAAATACAAAAATAGATCTAAATCTATTACATGATTTTCTTATTAAATCTAACCACGGATTTTCTCGTGGTGAAAAACAGATCCAAAAACGAGAAGGCCACTAGTACAAAAACATCTACGACAATTTAAATCCATCTATGAACATACATATTTATTTAATCTCAATCTATTCAAGATAGAGCCTAAGAACATGAACCTCGCTCTGATACCAATTGTAGGGTTTGAGTCTACGATGGACAACACGAGTTGCCATTAATGAATTTCTTGCCAAGGATCGTTCTTAGGATACGAGGAATAAATTTCAATTAAATAAACCATGCGATCCTATGAATGCTCCTACAAAATTAATTGCAGAGAATGGATTTAGAGAATACCTGATTTCACCGTTTGATCTACAGATCTAGATTGGAGCCAGCAACGATGAAATAACTTTAGATCTGAGATAGAACGCCGGCGATGGATGATAGTGCGTTTTACATCACGCTATAATTGCAAGTGTACAGATCACTGCAGAGGCAAGTAATAAATTATCGAACACAAGGATTGCAGGCTCAAAATATAATCAAGCACTAAAATGCAAATATCTTACTACTATCTAGACACTTCGGTAAAAGAGTTTGATTTATTTATACTAGGCAATAATTGAAAAGCAATTAATTAAAAAAAGCAATTAAAAGATTGAGTGTTGAAAATATGGAGAAAACAGGATTCCA
>JAPKLW010000064.1:941709-1010563 GCA_026898455.1 Plectranthus barbatus | reverse complement strand
GGTGTGTCACGAGGGGAAAAATACACGGCCGGCGATCCACCAGCACAACCGACGATCGCCGGCCAAGGAAGCAGCTCGCCGGTTTTGGTGGTTGATCGCCGTTCTCGTCACGAAGCCTCCTTTTTCACAAATTCTTCTGCAAATTCTAACTCTTTCTCCTCTCAGTGCATGCCAACATTGATCAGCTCCTATGGTTCTTGCTCAATCATCTCATTTAAACTCAAATACGCATAAAATCTGTGCAAAACAACATCCAACAAACCAAACGTAATATTTTCTTAAAGAATAAGAATAACGCATGAAAACATCACGTAATGGCTCAGTCTAACGTACAATCTAAACATAAACCTATCAATAACATGCACAGAGTGAGTGTTTATCAAACTTCAACTGCAAAAGATTGCAATGGAGCAGGAGACTCTGGCTAAACAACTGGAGCGTGAGGCTGCTGAAAGAGAAACAGGAACAAATCTTCTTGAGAACTTCATGAAGTTTACCATGGAGAGGTTTGCTGATATCCAGAAAAGCAACTCATCTAATCCAGCGGACAGCGAGAAGGACAAGCCAGCACCCGGCTCATGAACGTCAAGGTCCAATCTTTTCATTATCTTTTACCTTCTGAATCCAATTTGTACTTAAACTTGCAATATCATATATAAAATTGGATCAAACTTAGACAAACTCTCTTTGTCCACCTCTGATTTTTACTGGTGTGCTCTAGTTGACTTACACTTCTGGTGTACTCAACAATTTTTGCATGTGGATATGGAGATTCAAACAAGTTAATCCACTCTTGGACAAAGATGCCGTTGTGTCTAACGGATATGGAGATTCAAGATTTGAATCTCCACCTATAAAAGGAAGATCCAAGAGAGAAGAGACAATAGAGAAACTACAAGAGCTGCTTTTCTCACTTCATACATTCACGAACACTCAAGCAAGATATTCCTTTGACGAAGTGAATATACAAAAGTAGTCTGTTGAGAGCCGTGTGAAAGTTTATTAAAAGCTCCCAACAACCCAAGTGTCGGTCATTGATATACTGACATTTCATTGAAGATATTCTTGATTGCACTCAAGCATATTTCAATCATTGGGATTCTTTTCTTCCGAGAAAGAATCTAACAGTCGAACACCTAAAAAGGTCGAGACTAGGACGGGCTCTTAGCCACATTCAAGGAAAGTCAGGAAGTGACAATAAAACTTCCATTTCAGGCAAGGCAGGAGTTTCGAAGGTGCGTCCTTGACCCAGCTAAACCTTATCGGAGGAGTTCAGATTAACGGAGGATAGCTGTCAAGTAGCCAGGCCGAAAGCTCACTGCCTACTTAACTGGAAAGGCGAATCCTCGTAATCTGTATACTTTTCTAGTGAAATTCTTAGCGTTTCGGCTAAGGAGTGGACGTAGATCTATTTGGATCGAACCACTATAAAATCTTGTGTTCATTTACTGTTTTATCACTTTACTGTATCAAGCTGATTTGAAACCTAGCAACATAGTAGCTAGCGTATATCTGAAAACATACCTAAGTGATAACTTGAGCTAAGAAACATTTTATAAACAACGATAAGTGTAAGTGACGAACATTTATTTTGCTGCATTTCGTGTTAAGTTGTATTCACGACGACTCTGATATTTGAGGACCAACAGGCGAAAAGAAAAATAGGAGAGGAAACAAAAAGAAGAAGAGGAAAGAAAGAGAAGGGAAGCCAGAGAGGGTGAAAGATTCAGAAGGGAAGAAGTTGAGGAGAAGAGGAGGCAAGATCAATTTCAAATGCTCGTAGAGTTGGTGGAAAAATTGTCTGGATCAAAGTCATCTTCATCAGATCAACCTCCTCCATGAACCTCTAGGTACATAGTTTTTGAAACATAGTTTTTGTTTTTCAGTTTTCGATTTATGATCTGTACTTGTAATTTGTACATCTAATGAAAAACTAGAGACTGAATTGAAGATAATCACTCATTCTCTCTCTCTCTCTCTCTCTCTCTCTCTCTCTCACTCACTCTAACTGTTTAACCTGGCTGAACTCACATTTTTCAGTGTGATCAGCAAACTTACACTTTCGCTCTATTAAGATTAATCGCGAAATATCTCTCCAATTAAATGGGAAGATCAAATAGAGCAGGTCAGATAAAAGACTCGTGCACTAAGTAGTGTCTATGTAAATTTAGTTCAGCATGTTTTCTTTTCTTTTCTGAATTAGGTAAGTAGTTTTGACAACATAAAAAAGGGGAAAATGTTAAAAACTAAGTTCACCATATACAGGGTTGATCGAGTTGTAATAGATTAGAAACTGAGATGTTGAAGATTGAGCAAATAATCAGAAACTGTGATTCTGATGATAAGAATATAGAGCTCGGTATAACAAGAACCTCGTTTCTGAACTTGAAGAGAAGAACCCAAGAAACTTGAAGATTCTGAAGACAAGGTTTTCGTGCTTAAAACTTAGTTAGGCCAGAAACTCTATTTGTGGAAACTGAGTTTTCCCGAAGTATGACTGAAACTTAAACTGACTTTGAAAATGTCAGTTTTCTGCTTCAATATTCCAAGGAGCACGAGAAACACAAGGAGTTCGAAGTCAGACCTGAGACATCTCAAAGTAAAGTCAAAAGTTAGTATGAGGAAACTCAAACTTAAATTCCTTAGACTGAAACTCAGTCTGACAAGAGCATGTAGAATGTATACTGCAAAAAGCAAAAGTAGACGGCAAAGCAGAGAAGAGAAGAGCAGGAAGAATGGCCATGATTGGATGAACCAATCTCTGTCTTTAACGGTTGGATTGATGTGTCTAACAGATAAGAATTCAAAATGTTGTGCATGCCATCTTATAAACAGCTCGACACTTCAACTTGAAAAGGTTATAAAAACTACAAATAAAAAATCCTACGCAAAATTGAGCCAACAGTCTATCAATTTGTCTACTCAAAGCTCTTGGAAATTTCGTGTCTTCTGAACACGAGACTTGAGTTTCAAATTCAAGTTATTACTTCTGTGCATCTGTTTGAGTGCATGAGGCTGGAGCTCTTACTTGGAGAATATTACTTTTCTAAGTAATATTCATAGCGCTCAGTTTCCTACTCTGGGAATCTGATTATCACGGAGTTGTCAACCATACTAAGTTCTAGCACGAACAAGAAAACATCCAACTACCCAGTTTGAAAGTTGTTGGGTGCGCCCTCACTCCAACCTGAAGAAGGAGTAAGTTTACAAGGAGTTTCTGGGCGAATGACGTCAACAGAGAGAAGGACGGAGGCGTCCGACGGGCTGACTATAGATCGTGAGAAGGATTGTAATATTGAAACTTAATGGATTCTCGATTAAGATCGGAAGAGTGGACACATGACTTTGATTCCAAACCACTATTAATATTTTATCTTATTTATTGCTTTATTAAGTTTCGGCACTAAGTTTATTTTCATATTTGAAACCTTCAATACATGGCTAAGTATTAAAGTGTATATCTAAAGTGAAACTTAAAACTTACTAAGCTAAAATTGAGTTTTGATAAAACTGAAAACTGAGTCTAAGTCAGTTTTCAGAGTCAAGTGCAAGATTTTAAACTCCCGCTGCATATATTATTTCTCTAATTTGGGACCAACAAGTCTTCAACCTATACAACGCTATTATTGTTATTTTAGCTTTCTATTTTTTAAATTTATTTAATATTATAAAATTTAAAATATCATTATATATGTAACCTAGTACTAATGAAATGACCCATTTTACACTTCAAACCATTGTCCAAACTAAATATTATCTAATTTGGGATTTTTCGACCTGCCGGCCATATTACTTTCTCTCAAATTAGCCAAATTCATTTGGTTGCAGGGGCGAAGGCAGCCCTGGGATGAGGTGAGCTGCCAACCCCCGGCGGCCGGAATTTTTTTTTAATTATATTTATAAGACTCGATCCAATCGTGATATGGTCGAGCCCCCGGAACATGGTCGAGCCCCCCGAAACTTGAAGTCTGCCTCCGCCCCTGTTTGGTTGGCCAATCTCGCCAACCTTACACACCCTTACTAATAATAGCTTAGTTGTCTATGTTGTTGTACACCTACTTTGAATATGATTGAGCAACTAACTTGTACTGTTACTACATTTTCCTAATGCAATATCTTTATTTCCATTTTTCTCTTTCAGTTTCGTGGCTCTCCTACTGTTAACAGTAGTGTATAACTACTGTTCCATATGCCTGCTTCATAGTCAAAGAATTTAATTATTTCAGGCTATTTTTTCAACATTTTAACTGATCGAATCAAATAATATCAAAGATATTCAAAAATGGGATGCGCCCCACAAGTTCCCAATATTATGTATATATATGCCAGGATGATTTTGCTGATTGGTTTGGAGTCATCCTATTCTCATGTCACTTCAAGCCCTGCCAAAAATCCAAGTGAAAGACTCCATCAACTTGTGTGATCCTACTGTTTGACAGTAACCTCGTTTTTGGATTCTACCTACCGATGTTGTTGTCCTTAATAATTTACCTCAGTGTCGCCACCTTACATTTGGATTTGCTTGCTCCTAACCAAGATAAATATTATATGTTTGAAGAATGCATACATGTGGTTATTGTTGCCTGTTGAGATCATTTTGATTTGCTAAGCAGCAGTAGAAAGAACCGACGATTTTGAAAATGTCTGGCTCTGCCAGAACGTCAGCATTACAATTATTAAATTCAGATAATTTTCGTGAGGGACTGAATTTTTTTTTCTTTTTCCTCCACTTAACTTCAATCCATTCATATCCTATTAACTTTTTTTGTCTTATTTTTTTTTTTTTTACGAGAGAGCTATTCCAAAAAATACTAGACTAGATCTGCCAGTGATTAAATAGACTGGATTGATCACGTTGAACATATTCAAGTTCGTCCATCGTGTCACAGAGCCAACAACCGACCGGTATCCTCACTATTTAATTAAGATCCCAATAGTTGAAAACACGAGTACTAAAGGACAAAATAGCCTCATTAATTTGATTATGTGAACTCATGTTGTCGTGTCTACATTCTTAATTATGATCTTGATCAATACTTTCTTCATATTATGATATTTAACGGACTTACTCATTATATATCTATTATACAGATCACTTAAAATGTGAAATTTGAAGGAGTGTTGTGTGTGGAGGATTAACGGCCAATTATACAATATTATATGATGGATTTACAAGTAGATAGGTAGGAAATGTAAAAAGGGACCTACACCAACGACTTGTGGGAGAAATTTAATGAAGTTTTTTTTGTTTTGTTGTGGAGGACTGACTATCGTTTTCTGCTAGAATTTAATTCGTGTAAAGTGAAAATAGAGAAATGATTGAGGTAGAAGGAAGAACTAGGTTACGATGGCCTGGTTTACATAGTTATCATCAAGCAATTCATACCTACCACTTATTCTAATAAAGATCTTGTTCCCTTTCACTTATACTCTTTATCTTCAGCATCCACTGTTGAACTGGATAGCTTTGCTTTATATGATTCTGCCTTACCTTTTTCATTTTCCCAATCTCTTTTTCTTTCTTTCTTATGGTTTTCTTTTGTGGTGGGTTGGCTGAACAATGATAACCTATTAAAAATATAGAATATAGAAAATACATTTTATATTTCATTATAATATTTTTCTATATTGATTAGCTAAGACTAGTTTGCTTATTGGTGCCATTCACAAACTATATATATTTTTATAAATAATTTATTATAAATTATTCCTTCCGTTCTCATAATTTTCTCCATTTTTTTTGGGCACAATAACAATAGGAAAAGAAAATTAATAATTTATTAATAAGTGAGAATTATTTTTTATTTTTGGTATTTGGACTTATAAATTGGACATAAAAAAGAGTAAAATATGACTAATGAAATGGAAAGGAAGCAATATAGCATTAAACTTTTTAAAGTAAATTTATTTTTGATCAAACTTTAAATTTATAAGTGAAAATAAATTTTATGCCTCAAATTAATAATCATAATGGATTTACAATTATCTACTATTACACCTGTTTTATATGCATGCACTTCTCCCTATCGGTGGTTCTACTTGGGAGGTGGCAATTGGGTCGGGTTCAGGTTGGCAGGTCAGTTAGAGACCTAATATTAACACGCTATATGTCAATCTTAACCCGACCCATTTATTTTTTTCGGTTAAGAAAAACCAACCCGAATCCGACCTATTTTTTCAGGTCGACCAAAAAATGACCCAACTTACCCGTTTAATTATGTTCATAATTAAAATTATTATTTTTTTATTATATTCTAAAATATACATATACAATAAGCATTAATAAAAATATAAAAAATTATATTTTTCACTTTTTCTTTAAAATATCATATCTCATTAATTTATTATATTTATTATTATTTTCAAATAATATAAATATAATAATATTATAGGATAATAATTCAATCAAATTTCATAAATTTAGTGTTTTATATACTTCTTTTTGTTTTAATAAATGTATATATATTTTAATTGATGTATAATATATAAAATAATTTAATTATAATATATGTAATATAAATGAATAAGAATAAAATATATTTCATAAAAATCGTTAAAAATGTTAAGATAAATAAATTTATTAACTTTATTTTAATATATTATAAAATGAGATATCATTTATTTAATTCAAGTTGTAAATCATTGCATCACATCAGTTTTATTTTATTATTAATTATATTTTACTTGATATGTTTTTTTGTGCATATATATATATATATATATATATTTCAATAAACAATAATCACAATTTCAACAAAATCATATGTGTCATTTTTCAATAAAACATTAAATTTTCACATTTTTTAACAATACATGTATAATACTAAAAACTAATAGAAATATAATTTTTTGATAAACTCTAATTTTTATAAGCTATGTGTTTTATCTATTTGCTTTGGTTTTATCAAATTTTTATAAAGTGTTGGATATATAAATATATATATATATAATTTTTATAGCCTAATAATTATATTTTAATATAATTAAATAATCTATCTATATATTAAAAGATAATAATGAAAAAACTATTACCTCAAAAAATTATTATGTCAGTTTTTGTTATTGTGTCATTTATTATTTATCTTATTATAACATAAATATATACTTTATAATAGAAAATTATATTTGTCACTTTTTTTAAATATTACATCCCACTAATTTATTATTTTACTATTTTTTAAATAACACAATTATACTATCTCTAATTGGAATATATTTTAATCAAACCTCATGGAATTTATGTTAAGCATATTTCTTTTTATTTTTATTGTATATATATATATATATATATATATATATAATTTGATGTATAATATACAAAATAATTTATATTATAACAAATTAAATATAAATCAAACATATTTAAAAAAAAATTGTTAAAAGTGTTACGATATATAATATTATTAAATATATTTTAATATTGTAAAATAAAACAATATATATTTAATTCGCGCATCGCAAGGGTGTAAAGCTAGTATCTGATTAATTTTGTGGGTTATTGGGGTTACGCGGGTCACCCGAAACTAACCCGAACCCGACACAGTTTTTAATTTGATTCGCAGGTTCGACCCAAAACTGACCCATCATTTAAATGGGTTAACCCAACCCGCTAATTTCGTGTTAGGTTCAGGTCGGGTTGACGTGTCGAGTCAGAGATTGTCGCCCCTAGTTCTACTTAGAGGCATGGGTGTAGTTGAACACCCCTAAAAATCAATTTTTTTTATTTTAATGATAGGATGATATGATATTTGTATGAAATAATTATTTTTACTGTGAATTATTAAGAAAAAAAGGTGTTGAGAATAAGAATAAGAGAGTATAAGGGGAACTCAAAATTAAGAGGAGCCGAATTCTATTAAATTTAATGTTGAATTTTTAGATTTATGCATAGTATTAAAATTCATTGTAGTGTGTGCCTTTTATATGTTTTTATTATTATGTATGCTTAATTATGTGATCTTTTTTATATGTAAAAATTGAATGGAACTTTACTTCAAAGATATTTTTATATCCACTACTAATTCACCACTACTTCTTGTCTCTTCTGTGTACACAACACTTTCATTATAAATAAATAAATTAAAATTGTAAAATGATGCTACAAATAATGTTGTAACATGACTAAAAAGCACAAAAATCCCTGAGCCCAACAATTTATGCATTATGTGTTGATTGTCATGGAAAGCGTTGTTTCATTCCTTATATGTCATAGAGTGTGTCAACCATCCTAGCTCCCATTACTACCATAGTCACCGTCATGAGAGTGTCCATTGTCACGAACATTGAACTTCAGGTTTAAATTTTTCATTCGATCTTTCACTCGTTTCTTCCCACAAAAACTTATGGGAATTCATGATCCAAAATATAGCATATAATAAGATACAATCATACATATAAAATTTATAAGAATATGGACAAATATTTACAACAAAATTTTAAATGATGGCAGCTGAAACCCTCCTCTTCATATATTCATCTCTCTTAA
The DNA here is from genome assembly GCA_026898455.1 of Plectranthus barbatus. Classification (NCBI taxonomy): domain Eukaryota; kingdom Viridiplantae; phylum Streptophyta; class Magnoliopsida; order Lamiales; family Lamiaceae; genus Plectranthus; species Plectranthus barbatus. Next base: position 1,002,078 of record JAPKLW010000064.1, on the reverse strand, counting down.
TTCTTTTACTCCCGAGGTGTGTGTCTCTGCCTAGAAGGATTAGCTTTCAGTCTCCAACCTTTGTTATTACTAATCACTATTTTTGCTTCCAAACAGGATATTCACCCATAAATTTGTGGAGCAATCAGGAGGAACAGAACTTACGCGAAGAAAGCAAAGAGAAAAAAAAGTCATGGTGGTCATTTGGATGGTGAATGAGTCTATAACTTATACTGATATTTCTATTTGCTCAATTTCACTTGCTCATCATATCTCCTTATACATATGCTTCTATTGATGTAAATATATATATATTTTTTGCTTTTTTTTGTTTAACAGTTCAAAATAAGTTATTATGTTGGGGAAATTGATGATGTGCGCAAGGCATGGGCCGGCTGTGTTCAAGAATATATTTGATGGATAATTATTTAGTTTGTATTTTCGAATATTGATTGATAAATATTTACTTTGTAGTTTGATATATTTTGTATTTTGATATATTGAATGTCAAATACATTGGGAATATTGTTGATGACTTGTGATTGCTAATGAAAATATTAATTAAATTTTATTGAATTTCGTGATTTCAATTATGTATTATTTTGTTTACGTAATAGTTTAGAAAAAGGTTCTATATTAATTTTATAAATTAATTATAAATTTGTTAATCTACGACAACGATTAATGTAGAAGCGTTGTCATTTAGAATGTGCAAAAGCGTTGTAAAAAATATTAATAACAACATCCACTTTTCAAAATAGACAACGGTTATAAACCGTTGTCGTATACATGTACAACAACGGTTTATAACCGTTGTCGTAGGGGGGTATCTACGACAACACAACATACGTCTACAGTCGAAATATAGCTACGACAATGGTTTTTAACCGTTGTCGTTCTGCATTTTTCTTGTAGTGAACATTAGAATATTATAAGTTTAAGCTTATTTTTTTGCAATTTTTTAACTCTATTTTGGAAAGTAAAGCTTGGTGGAATAATTGCTAATCAATATAATGTCAAAATATGAATTCTTGTAACATTATTTATATTATATAAATTATTAAATGAAATTGCAATGTAATTCAAAAGAAAGAATTATATTCCAAGAAAAAATCATCATTAATCGTTTCCTTAAGTTGGGTCTGTCAATTACTTTCCATAATTTTCATGTGTTCCAAAATATTAAAAAAATATAAATAGCACCAGAATTTTGCTATGATTTATTATTAGGAATTTTTGTTAAAAATTTATACTTTATATATTGTTTTGATGTGACGAACATCTCACTAGAATAGTGTTTCTAGTAATATTAGTTTAAATTTGTAATGTTCTATATAAAAATTATCACGTTATAATAAAAGTTAATTTACAAGCCTTGAGCAATTTGCTAGCGCATACTTCACCAGTAAATAGGCTTGTATGAATTGTTTGCTAACACTTTGTTACCAACTAGAATACACACTCAAGCTAAAAAAAGCAAGGACTTATTCAAGACACGACTTTAAACTTGGAGAAGTTAAAGTCTGATGCATTAGAAGACTTGTTTATATGAGGAATCAACCAACAAATATTCTTTGGATTGGTTAAAAAGACACGTTCTGACTGATGCATTAAAAATCCACATGCTGTGACAAAAAATACACTACGAGACAGAAAAAAATGAGTCTTCCACAGGATGCGTTTCTTTTCTCACAACAGCTCCAAAAGGCAAATAGATTCAAACCTTCCAAGGAGCACCTATATATAGAGGTCGCAGTTCACTTGAAAAGGTTATCGTTGTAACAAACCCAAATTTTTTTAAATTTACAACTCCTTTATAAAATAAAATATTATTTGTTATTATTTTTTAATTATTTCATTATAGTAAATCATGTCTAATTATGGTTATTTATATCATTATTTATTTAAAAACCTTTCATTTCACCTTTCAAAATTATTATTAAATTTATTTAATTAATTTGAGACCCTTCATTCCCCCAAAAATCTACTATAAAATGGGGTCTCCAATCTCATTTCGAATGCACCAACTATTTCTTCTTCTTTTCTTAATATTCTTAAAACTACTCTTCTATATTTGTCTCTATGTTTCAAATACAGGTTTTCAAGTCAAGTTCAAGTCAAGGTGGGATACTATGTGTGTGATTGATCACCGTAAAATCTACTGATAAATTATAGCAACAGTGGCAAATAAATTTATAAAGAACCCTAAGGTTATCGAATCCAGGGGAATTGTATAACGAAATTATCCTATGTACTAACTATGATCCTAAGATTCATTATTTGAGGAAACATAAAATCAGGGTTTTGATTTGGAAAATAAAGATGACAATACTGAAAATTAAAGACGTTTTGAAATCAAATTTAAAGGAACACAAATTCTAGGGAAGAAATCTTATTATGGATAACATATAAGGATCAATTAATTTAACAGATGGAATACTGCAATAATGATATATTTCCTGGGGCAGGAAAATATAACCTCGATTACTAATTATTGACAATCTCCTTTCAGTCTCAAAAACACCAAATTAGTCAATCTGATAAGCAAATCAGTTCAATTCCTATAGTCTAATACATCTTATTGGACAATATAGAGTATATCATGCATTCCTAATCTCACTATCAATATTCACCTTTCGGTCCTTCTAAATTAATCGTCACCTTTCGGTCCTTGAATTAATCTAGAATTATAAAATAAACTCAGTAATCATGAACCTAATTAATTAATCCTAAACATGCATCCATAATAATATCAAACCCTAGAACCCGCTAGGGTTTCTAGCCACTCATCGCAGATAGAAATCCAAAAGAAAACATATTAAATTGCAAAAATGAAAAGAACTTACTAGAAAATAAAGGGGTTTCGTGTTTCCTAACTCTCAAAACTCTAAAAACTTAATTGCAGAATGAAAATATGATGATGGATCTGAAAAATATGAAAAGGTTGCTGAAAAAGTCGAATTTAGTAGGATATTTATAGAGGTGGATGTGTATCCTATCGAATTTTTGTGCCAGCAGATTTGCATCGATCGACTTGGCTTCCACGTCGATCGACGTGAAACGTCCACATCAATGTGGATTCCACGTCGATCCATGTGGTCATGTCTCGCCGCTTCTGCGCGGTCTCACGGTCTTGGTCATAACTTCTTCTTCCAAACTCCGATTTACCCGATTCCAGTTGTGTTGGAAAGCTAAATCGAATCTCTATCCATTTCCATGCGCCAATAGCCCGAATTCCTCAAGTGGAAGAAATCTTCACTACTACTCTTGTACATTATTGCTTTCAAAATGATTTTTCAGTGAATTTGTCCTAAAACTTTTAGAAACATACCAAAGAACGCATAATACCACCCAATATAGACTCATGCATAAAATATATACATATATATATATAAACTCAATAAAACTACATAGAATAATAGAAAATAATATAGATAAGTGAGTAAAATAATGAACTTATCAGTTATATATGTATTGTTTTTCTTGTTATGCTTTTAAATTATCAGCCGATGGACTAACCACGTAATAAGCCGACGGGCTGCCTATGTGTCTTATTTAGCCGAATGACTACCTACATTTACCTTGTTATAATTGTATAGATTGGAGTCCCTTGTTTAGGGTGCAGTAGTGAAAGCACTCTACCTATGACAAGAGATCATGTGTTCGAGCTTCTATGGGGATATGTAGGGTGTGAGTGTGTTTAAATTAATGTAATTTTTTATTAAAAAAATTAAATTTGAATAGCTTAAATAAACTTCATCACCACCGAGTCAAGGAAGCTCACCCCAAAGTTATAATTATTTTTCAGGTTAAATGTGAGGCAATGGGCTAGAGGCGAATGCTCGACCAGAAATTTGAATAAATGCCTATTTTTCGTTAATATTAATTTGAAAAGAAAACAATTTTATTTTATCACGTTTATTCAAATGAAAATGACTTGTCCAATTTTTATAATTATTGTCTATTTTTTATTTTTACGAAATCAAGACGTTAAAGTTTGGTATTAGAGCAGGTTTACATTACTGTAGACTCTGCTAAAATTATTTAAAAGACATCATCTCATCGCTCACATCGCGCTTAATAAAGGTAGATTTCGACTATGAAAATATTTTAAGTGGTGGAGGATGTAACAACCTGAAAGTTTTTAACTTTTATAACTCCTTTATAAAATAAAATATTATTTATTATTACGTTTTAATTAGTGCATTAGAATAAATCATATCTAATTATTGTTATTTATATCATTATTTATTTATAAACCTTTAATTTCACCTATTAAATTATTATTTAATTTATGTAATAAATTTGAGACCCTTCATTCCCGAAAATTTACTATAAAATGGGGTCTCCAAAATTGTCTGATTTTACCAAGATATCATCTATATAAACTTCTATTGTTTGGCCAATTTTGTGTTCGAACATGCGGTTCATCAACCTATAGTAGGTCGAACCCGCATTTTTTTTGGCTGAATGGTATAACATTTTAGCAATAAATGCCCTGGATAGTCATGAAGGCCATTTTTTCTTCTTCTCGTGGGTACATTTTGATCTGATTATACCCGGAGAAGGTGTCCATGAAGCTCATTATGCTGAAGCCCACTGGGTCATTGATGAGCCGATCGATCATTGATGAGCCAATCGATGTGTGGTAGGGGAAACGGTCTTTCGGACAAGGTTTGTTTAGGTTTGTGTAGTCCACTCAAACTCTATTCTTTCCATTCTTCTTCTTGACCACAACCACATTCGCAAGCATTCGGGATATTTTACCTATCGCATGAACCCCACTTTGAGGAGATTTTTTACTCCCTCGGCAATAACCTCGTTGCATTCGGGGCAAACCTTCTCCACTTTTGTTTGATTGGCTTGAACTTCGGATAGACATGAAATCGATGTGAGATTATTGAAGGATCGATCCCCGACATATCAGCATGAGAGAATGCAAAACTCTTCTTGTTCCGAGTTAGAAATTTTCACATTTCATGTTTCTACTCCTCGGGCAATTTTCCCCGATGAAGGTCGTCCGAGATGGATCCTCTTTGTCAATTCAAATTTCCGAGCCGCCCTTGACGACTTAAGTCTCCGTCATATGAATAGTTTGGAGGGTAACCTCATAGCAACTCCTTGAGCCGAGCTGATCACCTTTGATAGTCCGAACGCCCCAGGGAGTTATGAATTTAATCATTTGATGGTACGAGGATGGTATGACTTTTATAGCATGAATCTACGGCCGACGATAAAAACATCATATGCCGAAGGGGCGTCGACCACTTGGAAATGAGTCAACAAATTTATCCCTTCGACAAAACTAGTAGTGTAATTTCTTCGAGGGAATTTGATGTTTTTCCACTAAACCCTAAGAGAATAATTGGGTTGTCGGTTATTTCCTTCTCGGAGATCCCCATTCCTCGAAGAGTTTTAAGGAATATGACATTAGACGAAACTTCGGTGTCCACGAGGATTCTTTTGACTTGGCAATTTGCGATCATCAGGGTGATGACTAGGGCGTCAACATGTCGATGAAGAGCTTCATTTTTGTCCTCGCTGCCGAAGCAGATCTCGAATGTAGATGCTTCAATATTGTGGTTGGGTTGATTTCTCATGTCTCGGCAGTGTCTTTTTGCCGCATTTTGGGATGATCCTGTCATCGAGGATCCCCCAGTGAGGACATTGATGATTCTTTGGACCTCCGGCTGCCGAAACTCCTCGGGTAAAGGTTGTTGGTTTGCTCCCTGATAGAGTTATATACTGAAAGCATTATGATTGGTTTATTATGAATAAGGTTGATTGATTAATATACTGGGAATCATAAATATTGTATAATCATCTCCTGTCTGAATTAACAAACACGTGTCGCAAACGCTCTTATCCTCTTATCTCGCCGATAGGAAGATCATATGATGTGTAGATGATTACGAAAGATTGTATGGATCGTGTGAACTAGCGAGATATAATGGTTATCACAGCTGAGACAGTCTTAGGATAGACTGTCGGTGTAGGCTGCAGCATACTCGGTAATAAGGATCTTATCTTGGATGGCTTAGTATATGGGTGTGGGGCACGCATTAATAAGGACCTAAGTTAAGATCGATACCTTTATCAAATATTAAAGGAATCTGGATCTTGATGGCTTGATGAGATCCTAAACCTAAATGAATGTACAGAAGTATACACAGATTGTGTATCACTTTAGGTTGCAGTAAAAGGCTCTAGTTGAGCTTTTATATCTGTATCTTGGGTGATAGCAGTTTGTGTATGACTGTGTGGTACTCGAACTAGTTAACCATATCCAGTATAGGATGGTGACATTCCCTGAGCAGCTCAAAAGGTTAGTTATGCTAAAATCCCGCAGGCAGATTAAGTTCAAGCATAAGTGAAAAGGTTTTAGTGGATTGACTCAAGAATATAAGATGTTAATTAATTAAATGGCTTATCAGAGTGTAAATTAATAAGCGAATGTCTATAACCTTAAATGTGGGGATATACCGAGTCCATGCAACCGGTTCCTCAAAATGTGGTAGCAAATAGGTAGGACGATTGATTCTCCGGTGCAATGAATTAATATTAATTAATTATATTCTAGGTTGAATATGAGAATTAATTAATTGATAGACCTTATTTTCTATTTGCATTTCGGTCCCTAGTCTGGCCCATGAAAACTCAGGCCCCATAGAAGTCCAGAATTTTCTATAAATAGGCATCAGTTTCCCAGATCACAACACACCACAAGATCATTAGTTGCAACACACCAAACCAAGTTCTGGGAGCTATGGAGATCGACTAGATCTGAGAAAAAGATGTGGAAATTCTTCTTCTCAACCGACAAGGAATCCGAAGAGAATCTTTACCAAATATTTGGATTGGAGTTGGGATACAGATCAGATATGGAGTATCTTCTTTCTTCTCTCTCTCTCTCTCTCCCTCTCTCTGTCCTTAGTTTCCGAAATTAAATAGTTTTATTTTAAAGATTTAATCCCTTCATCATATATGATTAAATCTTGGTGCGTGGGAAAAACGACCGAGGATCAAATCTCTGCGCACTACGTTCTTCAGGATCTACAATCCAGGTATTCCGCATAAACCCTCTTATGCATAATCAATAGGATCAAGCTAGGATTAATCATAGGCATAGCAATTTATTTTTAATATTCCAATTAACGATCTCGGCTAATGGATTAAGTGATTTGATTCACAAATCCCTTCAATTGGTATTAGAGCCAAGTTGATTAATTGGCTCTATCGAAAAAAATAATATTGCCCATGATTATCCATGATTATTATTGTTGAATTATTATGCATGGATTGTGTTTTAGAGTGTATGTGTTTTTGTTCCTCGTGGTTCTCGGGTTAATCTGCCCCTTTATAAGGATTGATTTTTCACCCACAAGATAAATTTGTTGTTAGATTTAAATTTCAAATTGTATTAAGATGTTTTCTCTGTAATTTTCTATTTTTCAAATTAAAATTTTAAAATGAAATGAATAACACAAAGAACAAAGGACCGCACGACAGCACCAGCACGGTAGGAGGCCATGCACGTCGGTCACGCGTAGCACGGCGGCACGACAATAATGGGGGAATGGAAGCCACGGTGGTGGTGTATCCACTGCAAAACCCTAAGGTTCGCAGTGTGCACACGCACGCTGGGTAGTAGCCGGCGCCACCCATGGCCGGCCGAGGCAGGGGTGCGGCGCACAAGGACGACAGTGTAAAGCGATGGGCGGGGTCCTGGACGGCACCATGCAGCGGTCAGGGCGCGTGGACTGCACGCAGATGACGAAACCCTAGGTTCTACATGCGTGCACGACATTCTACATGGCCTCGCAGGCACACGCATGCGGCTCCTCCCTCTCCCTCAGACGACATCGACAATGGTTATGTGGCATACTGCTCGGGACAGTGGAAGCAACGACAGGCAGCGGTCGGTGGAAGCATGGTGCGGCTGCAGCAGGGCAAACCTTGGGTTTGCGGGCTGTGGCCGGGATACGCATCTTCATGGTGTGTCCTAGTAGATCTTTATATGGGAGGGTTGGCTTTGGTGGTATGCTAGCTTAGATATTGTCCAGAGTATAATTTATTTGTGATGTTCCTGCTCAATAGGATAATATGGTCTTAAGTTAGTCTCCAATTATTAATTTCATTTGTCTAGGGAACCTTGACATGGATTGGAATTGAAAGATGCAGTCTGGTTGAGTGTTTTGTTGCAAACATCCATATGTGTGGCTTGCAATAGTAATACTTAGGCAAATTGGAGGAAACATTAATATTGTTTTATAATAAGGTTTCAATATATTTTTTTGTTTCAACTATTTGCGACTATGTTTTAATTTCTGCTTTAATTTATTGTTTTACACATGTCTACTCGTATTGTTAACCTCTTAACACTGAACCCTTTAATTGGTTCAAATTTTCCTGAGTGGAAGTATTGCTTCTGATGGAAAGCTTCTGATGATGTTACTTACTTTTTCACCATGAACAATCTGTCTAGAGAATTAAAGCTAAAATACAGGAAATTCCAAACAGCTGTTGAGATTTGGAGGGACCTTGTGAAAATATATTGGAAGGTGAGACAAACTATCAGTTATGTTCTTGTAAGGGACCTTGTTTGCAAGAAAATGACTGAGGGCAGTTCGGTAACTCTGCATTTCATAAGTATGATGAAGATCATGAGAAAGTATAGGAACAGAGGTGGATGAATTAATAACGAGCGGAGATTAACATTATCCTGAACTCTCTCTATTGCTGGCAGACGCGAGTTTCCTCAGTTGGAGTTACTCAGGACACTGCTACAAGAAGAGTTTGATATCATGGCATTCGAGTTTGCTCCAACTTTATCAGCTCCTGACAAAGCAGTTGCTAAAGCAAAAGAAATGCTAGAAAGATTAGACGAAGATGATGAGGCAGAAGTCATCACCAGGCCATGCAAACGCAAGCAAAGTGAAAAAGTAAATTGTCTAGTGTCTAGCACGGGAAGACAAGGTACGTCATGTGCATTTATAACGGAAACATGTTTAGCATCGATTTCTACCTAGTCTTGGGTAGTAGATACTGGAGCTACTGATCATGTTTGTTATACTTAGCAGGGGTTCATGCCGACGAAGCAGCTGATGCATGACGAGATTACCATCTTAATGGGCAGCAGAGAGAGAGTCTCAGCAGTAGCCATTGGAGATTTTACTTTATAATTTGAAAATAATGTTTTGATTTTGAGAGATGTTTTATATGTGTCGGTGTTTCGGCAGAACTTTATTTCAGTTTCCAAGTTATTTAATGATGGTTTTTAAGTTATTTTTTATAGTAGAGTTTCTATCATTGGGAATAATTGATTTATCTGTCATGGCAAACTGATTGACTCTCTCTATATCATTACATGTATGCATAAACCTTCCGTGAATGATGTAAACTCATCCAATAATAATAATCATTTAAAGAGAAAGTTTTCTTCCGATTAGGATAAACATATCTCTGGCACTTGAGACTAGGTCACATCAATTTAAAGAGGATAGAAAGACTAGCAAGTGATGGGCTCTTGGAATCTTTCCAAGTAGTGCCACATCAAGTCTGTGAATCCTGTATATAGGGAAAGATGACGACCAAACCTTTTAAGCCAAGTCAGTCTCGAGCAGATGATATGTTGGAATTGATCTATTCTGACTTATGTGGACCGGTCCATGCAAGCTCGTAGGGGTTATGAGTATATTGTCATGTTCATTGTTGATTACTCAAGGTTTGTATATGTCTATTTGCTTCGCTACAAGTTTGAATGTTTTGAGAAATTAAAAGAGTTCACGACTGAGGTAGAAAAGAAGCTAGGAAAGACTATGAAAACACTACAATCAGATCGTGGTGGGGAATACCTCAGTAACGAGTTCTTGTAGTACCTGTCAGATAACAGGATATATCCCAGTGGACTACACAAGGAACCCCTCAACAAAATAGTGAAGTGGAAAGAAGAAATATGACTCTTTTGGAAATGGTTAGGTCCATGATGAGTTATACAAGCTTGCCGATTTCACTTTGGGGAAATGCCTTGGAGACAATGACCTATTTTTTTAACCCGGTACCTTCTAAAAGAGTTCCTAAAATGCCACTGGAACTCTGGTATGGGCGAAACCCAAGCTTAACCAAAATGAGGGTTTGGGTTGTCCAGCATATGTGCTGACAAAGGAACCTGAAACTTGGAAAGTAGGTTTAAGCTGATGCTGTATGTAGGATATCCCAGGCAAACGAAAGGTGGTTACTATATTGTCCTGAGAATCAGAAAGTGGTTGTCAGTACCAATGCAAGATTCTTGGAGGACGAATATGTAAGAAATCACAGATCCAAGAGTGAAATTATACTCCAAGAGTTTGGAGATAATGAAGCGATTCCATCAAGAAAGCCCAATGTGATGGTAAATGCACCTTTAATAGGTGAAGGAAATACCAACAGTGCCATCAATGCAAGGTATGACACCAACGAGTACTGTGCCAAATACTAATACAACTCAGATGTCTCATCGCGGTAGGAGGGTTGTTCGACAAGCGGAAAAGTACATGTTCGTGGGAGAGTCTTTTGACTTGATCCTGGAAAGAGAACTTGATAATACCGACCCATGGACGTACGACGAGGCAGAATCTGATAATGATGCGAAAAAATTCCAGATCGCCATGGATTCAGAAATGGAATCCATAATGGCTAAGTTGTATACTAGAAAACTGATTTGCCAGATGGCTATCGAGCCATAGGGTGAAAATGGGTATTCAAAAGAAAGAAAGGAGCGAATGGTGAAACTACAACATTGAAAGCAAGGTGGGTGGCGAAAGGTTATAGTTAGAAAGAAAGTGTATATTGTGACGAGACCTTCTCATCGGTAGTCATGCTTAAGTCCATTCGAATACTCCTAGCCATAGCAGCACATATGGACCTAGAAATCTGGCAGATGGATGTCAAAACCATATTTCTAAACGGGTACCTTGAAGAAGGTCGAGACATCTAATGTAACAACCAGAAGGTTATGTGCGAAAGGGCGAAGAGCATTTGGTCAGGAAGCTCAAGAAGTCATTGTATGGACTCATGCAAGCTTCACGGTCATGGAATCTAAGTTTTGATGAAGTGATTAAATCTTATGGATTTTCACAATTTTCAAATGAGTGTTGCGTGTACCATTTATGTGTTAGCGGAAGCGTGGTGTTCCTTTCACTTTATGGAGATGATATTCTCCTAATTGGCGACATTGTGGATGTATTGTCAAGCATAAATGGGTGGTTATCCGAAAAGTTTCAAATGAAGGACCTTGGGGAGGCAGGATACATCCTAGGGTTAAAAGTATTACAAGAGCGCAAGAAAAAGATGTTGGCCTTGTCTCAAACTTCATATGTTGATAATGTGATTGCCCGTTTCAGCAAGCAAACTGCCAAGAAAGGTTTGTTACCCTTCACATATGGCATACATCTTTCAAAGGATGAGTGTTCGGTGACACAAAGGGAGAAAGATAAGATGAGCAACGTGCTGTATGCATCGGCCGAGGGGAGTCTCATGTATGCAATGCTATGTACAAGACCAGGTATATGCTTCGCCGTAGGCATGGTAGCAAGATATAAATCTAACCCTAGATAGGCGCATTGGACTACGGTAAATCACATACACAAATACTTCAAAAAGACTAGAGATTATTATCTCTTCTATCAGTGTGAGAAGTTGTGCCCTATGGGTTACACGAATTTGGATTTCCAGGCAGGCCGAGATGAAAAGAAGTCCACCTCTGGCTATGTGTTTACACTGGGAGGTGGGTCATATCATGGAGGAGTGCTAAGCAGAAGTGCATTGCTGACTCCACCATGAAAGCAGAATATGTGGTAGATTCGGAAGCTTCGAAAGAAGCAGTATGATTTCGAAATTTCCTTTTGGAGTTGGACGCGATTACTAAGCTACCCAAGACTATCACGGTATATTGTGATAATTCGGGAGTTGTGTCTAATTCAAAGGAACCACAAACTCACAGAGAAACAAACACTTTGAGAGGAAGTTCCAGATTATACGAGAAATCGTAGCAAGGGGTGATGTTCTAGTAGAGAAGATTAATACAAAGAATAATCTAACATATCCATGCACTAAAGCTCTGCCTAAGAAGGTCTACGAGATGCTTGTACGTAACCTTGGGATGAGGGCACAACAAACCACGTAGAAACACTAATGTAATAGCTAAATTTGCTTAGACGCGTTATACTATTGGAAAACACCTGTATAATGCTTTGAGTATAAGAGGTAGATTGATGGAATTATATACTGAAAGCATTATGATTGGAATATTCTTAACAAGGTTGATTGGTTAATATACTGGGAAACATAAATGTTGTATAATTATCTCCTGTCTGAAGTAACAAACATGTGTCACAAACGCTCTTATCGTCTTATCTCGTTGATAGGGAGATAATCTGTGTGTAGAAGATCACGGAAGATCGTATAGATCGTTTGACCTAGCGAGATATAAATGGTTATCACAACTGAGAGAGTCCCAGCATAGACTCTCCATAGGCTTCAGCATATGAGGTGATAATCATCTTATCTTGGAAGGCTTAGTCTGGTGCGGGACACACATTGATAAGGACCTTAGTTAAGATCGATTCTTTTATCTGACATTAAAGGAATCTGGATATAGATGGCTTGATGAGATCCTAAACCTAAATGAAGGTACCAAAGTATACACAGATTGTGTATCATTTTGAGTTTCATTGAAAGGCTCTAGTTGAGCTTGTATATATGTATCTTGGGTGATAGCAGTTTGTGTATGACTGTCTTGTACTGGAACTAGGTAACCACATCCAGTATAGGATGGTGACATTCCCTAAGCAGCTCAAAAGGTTCGTTATGCTAAAGTCCTGCAGGCTAATTACGTTCCAACATAAGTGAAATGGTTCGAGTGGATTGACTCATGAATATAAGATGTTTATGAATTAAATGGCTTGTCCTAGCGTAAATTAATTAACGAATGTCTGTAACCTTAAATGAGGGGATATAACGAGCCCGTGCAACCTGTTCCTCAAAACGTGGTAGAAAATAGGTAGGACAATATTGATTCTCTGGTGGAATGAATTAATTATATTCTGGCCCATCAAAACTCAGGCCATATAGAAGTCCAGAATTTCCTATAAATACACTTCAGTTTCTTAGATCACAACACACCACAAGATCATAAGTTGCAACACAGCAAACGAAGTTCTGGGAGTTTTGGAGATCGACTAGATCTGAGAAAAGGAGTAGGAAATTCTACTTCTCAACCAGCAAGGAATCCAAAGGGAATCTTCACCAGATATTCAGATTGGAGTTGGGATACAAATCAGAAGATCAGATCTAGAGGATCTTCTATTTTTCTCTCTCTCCATCTCTCTGTCTCTCCTTAGTTTTCAAAATTAATTAGTTTAATTTCAAAGATTTAATTCCTTTATCTTATAGGATTAAATCTTGGTGCGTGGGAAAAAGAATCGATGATAAAATCTCTGCGTTCTACGTTCTTCAGGATCTCTAATCCAGGTATTCCGCATAAACCCTCTTATGCATAATCAACAAGAGCATGCTAGGATTAATCATAGGCGTAACAATTTATTCTTGATATTCCAATTAATGATCTAGGCTAATGGATTATGTGATTCGATTCACAAATCCCTTCACTCCTATGGTCAAGGTTTGGTTTTTTGGTGTTTCCCGGCCATCTTTCCTGTTCCTCGTCCAAACCTTCCCTTTTTTGGCAGGTTTCAAATAGGTAAGAAGTCTTTTGGCTAGAAGTTGATCGACTTATTACTTCAAATCTCGAGACTCATCAATTCGGTGAACGTGATCTTGGTGGAACTCACAAAATAGGGACATATCCCTATGTTCCGGCATTGTGAACATTTTCTTAGGCCAGCAGATCTCGTTGCTTATTTTGTGCATTTCCCGAACTGTAGTTCAGAGGGGTATCTTTTGCTCTTCTTTAGGTGTGTTTGGTGCCACTTTCATTCCCTGATTTTAAGACTCGACTTGGGCAGGGTATGGTTGGTACTGGGCGTTGACCCGTGTCTCGCTTCTCTTGTCCGAGTGGCTTGACTGGGTCCTAACATTATTTCTTCAGCCTAAGTTTTCCTTTTCAACTTTTTTTTGAATTTAGGTTTCGGCTCGTGCCTGCATTTCGGACATGGTCGAGCAGGGGTACTTGACCATTTTCCAAAAAAGACTGGAGTTTCTTCTAAGTTCCTTCTTGAATTCTGAACTCCCATTTCTTCGAGGCAATTTGGGATAGTTATTTTGACTGAGTTGAATCGCTTCAGAATGTCTTGAAGGGATTTGTTTTCTTTCTGGACGACTGAGTAGAGGTTTCCTGATCTTTTTAGGGCTCTCCGGCTACTCGATGAATGCTGGATGAATGACTCATGCAACTCTGAGAATGAAGAAATGGAGTTCGGTGGAAGCTTCATGAACCATTGCATGGCCGGTCCGTCCATGCACACCCCAAAATTTTTGGACATGCAGGCTTCTTATTGGTGATCGGGAATCACCATTGTCTACATCCTCATATTCTAGAGGGTGACAAACTCGTTGGCGTTCGTGAAGGTAACAGTACGGCCGATATCCTTCGAGCAAAGGGAGATTTGGTGTAACTTTACAGTGGAAAAATCTTCAGCTGAGTTGGAGCCCCCGGGATCAGGGACATGAAGTTTTGAATTTGCTCGAGCTATTTGTCAAGCAATCAGATCTTCTCCCCTGAATCATTGGCATCAGTCGGGGCCCAACTGCTTCTAGGCTCAGTTTGGACACGAGAGATTTCCTCATCGTCTATTTTGAGTAATGGGGTTCTACTCCTGAACCGGGTTATGTCTTAGTCTTCATTATTGACCAAGGCCAGTTGTCGCCGAAGAGCTTCGGCTTCTTGAGTCACCCTGCATTTTTCTTCTTGCAAGTTTTGGAAATCTCGCCCTTGTCTTTTGAGTTCGGCCTCGAACTCGATAGCACTACGTAAAACTCCACATCTGTCTGGTTGATCGTTGTTGTTGTTGTTGCTTTTGTTCTCCTTGATTCTATCTTTCTTTCTTATGAGGCTCTCCTTTTAGCGCCAATTGTTAATGCTCAAATTGGTAGTTTATTTTTTATAAGAATACTTGACGAAATAATAAAGAAAATTGTACTTTGAAAATAAGCAAATGTAGTAAATGACAATTGAATGTAAGTAGAACATGAACTTTTGATGTATTTCTTGTTGTATTTAATGTGTCGTTTTTTACACTAAATGAGACCTTATTTATAGGGATCAAAACAAGGAGATGTCTTTAGGTGAAACCTCTTCAGCGGAACCAGTGGTTCGAACAGTCGCGTTCGTTTGTTTGAGCTACATGTATTCTTGGCATTCTTTGGCAGTTTCCTTAGATGATTTGTTCGAATGGTTTGATTTGGCTTAGGACCGGTTCGGACCAGAAGTGGTTTGGTAAATCTAGAGTTCGGTCAATGAATGTTTCGAACTCGAAATCATAGTAGGCCGAACAACCTGCCTTGGGCATATTTTCCTTATCTTGGTGATTCTCTTTTGGGCTATCTTCTTTGATGGGCTCAAAAATGGGCTTGCTCATTTCTGGGTCATAACAGGTAACAACATTATTTGTATGTATTTTTTTAGTCACATTAAGGCACCGTGTCCTAGACATCCATGTTGATGACACCATCTTAAGGAGCTCATAAGTTTCATCATACTAAACCTAGCAAGTGGAATTTATTCCGATACTATAGTAATATTGAGTGGGTACTACATAAGGAATTGATATGAATTAATTAATACTGTCAGAGCTTTTAATTAATTAATAGATGTGCGTTGTCTAAACAAGACAAATTAATTAAGTAAAAAAAGAAGCCATTATTCACATCGGGATAGGATGACAATTGCAAAATTAATTATCTAGTGGAATGAATTAATTTTATAAGTTCAAATTATATTATGGGCTTAATATATATGTTTGGACTTATGGGACGCCCAATCTTATACCTTCTAGAGATCCCTGACCTGGCCCATTTGGTAACCCTAGAAGATGCCAATAAATAGGATGCAATGTTTAGAGAAAAAAAAACTAATTCAATAAGTTCATGTGTTGAATGACAGCTAGGGTTTAGTTCTCTCAAAACACTGCAGATCTGGATTTGCTTGGCATCTAACGAATCAGAGGATTGTTGTCCACCCCAGATCTGATCGTGGTTCACGGGACATAGGCTAGAAGATATCCATTAGAATCAACCAACACATTTTTATAGATCTATAAAAATAATTCTTGATCTTCTTGATTAAATTTCTTATAAACCATGCATGTGTATGTTTGGTATCCAACATTGATTGTGGAGACGAACCGCCTTCACCGGCAGGTTCCATCAATAGGTATCTGAGCCATTTTTGTGGTTGTTGGCTCTGCATGAGATGTGAAGTTGGTTTATTGTATTTTATATCATTTAAGCATGTCGTTGATGATTTTATAAATCTATTTTGCTCCTCGTGGTTCCTGATCTGTTTTGGGTTTTGGTGCGATTGTTTATTCGCGATTTGTAATTTTTTCTCACAATGAGAAAATTTGTTGTTAGTATAGGAAATGATGTAGTATTATTTCCTGTAATGTTCTATGAATTTTTGTGTAATTGGATGCAAAGAATAAAACTTTGAAATGAAGAACACAAAGAAAAAACATCACTGGAAAACAGCCAAATCGCAGTTGCACTGGGACTGTTCGCGTGTCAGCCATGGCTAAGGCAGACCAGCTTAGCTGATTGGCCGACAGGACTGAAGTTAGGTCCCAAACATTGGCGTTGCACCACCGACGGCCATGGATGGTGACGACAATTGATGTAGCAGCGACCGCAAAATGCACGCGCAAAGCACACACAATTTGGGGATGTGCAGCAGCCTATCTTCACGGCATCCCTAGTGCGTGGTGGGGCGGCGAATGGTGATAGCGGTGGTTGGTAGTGTAGGAACTGATGAGATTATATACTGAAAGTATTCATGATTAGTATATTATGTACAAAGTTTATTGGTTAGTATACTGGGAATCATGATTGTTGTATGATCATATCCAGTGGGAATTAAAAAACATGTTTCGCAAACGCTCTTATCCTCTTATCTCGTCGATAAGGAGATCATACGGTGTGTAGTAGATAACGGAAGATCATATGGATCGTCTGACCTAGCGAGATATAAATGGTTGTCATAACTAAGATAGTCCTATGATAGACTATTGATATAGGCTGCAACATACGCGTTAATGAGCAGCTTATCTTGGTTGCATTGTATGATGGTGCGGAAGTACACATTGATAGGACCTAAGTTAAGATCAATTCCTTTATCTGACATTAAAGAAATCTTGATCTTGGTAGCTTGATGAGATCTTAAGCCTAGATGAAGGTACAAAAGTACACACAAATTGTGTGTCACTTTGAGATACAATGAAAGGCTCTAGTTGAGCTTGTATATCTTTATCTTGGGTGGTAGCAATTTGTGTATGACTGATTGGTACTAGAACTAGGTAACCACATCCAATATAGGATGGTGAAATTCCCTGGGCAACTCAAAAGGTTCGTTATGCTAAAGTCCTGCAGGCTGATTAAGTTAAAGCATAAGTGAAAAGGGTTTAGTGGATTGACTCAGGAATATAAGATGTTGATTAGTTAAATGGCTTTTGAGAGCCGAAATTAATTACAGAATGTCTGTAAACTTAAATGTGGGGATACACCGAGCCTATGCAACCCGTTCTCATAACGTGGTAGCAATATTAATCAATTAATTATATTATGTGTTGAATATGGTAATTAATTAATTGATAGGCCTTATTTTCTATTTGCATACTGGTCCCTAGTCTAGTCCATGAGATCTCAAGCCCATCTGGAGATCAAATTTTCCTATAAATACGCCTCAGAATCTAAGATCACAATACACCGCAAGATCATTTGATGCAAAGTAGTGGACCAAGGTTTGGGAGATGTGATAGGCGACTAGATCTGAGAACGAGGAGGAAATTTTAGTTCTCAATAGGCACAAAATCCGAAGGGAATCGTCACCAGATATTTTGATTGGAGCTAAGATACAGATCAGAAGATCTAATCTGAAGGATTTTTTTGTACATCTCTCTCCTCAATTTCGAAATTAATCATTATTAATTTCATATATTTAATTCCTTCATCTTATAGGATTAAATCTTATTGCGCGGGAAAGAGGATCAAGGATCAAATCTCTACGCATCGCGTTCTTTAGTTTCTACAATCAAGGTATTTCGCGTAAACCATCTTTATCATATTCAATAGAAGCATGCTAGTATAAATCATGGGCATAGTACTTATTTTTGATATCCAATTATCGATCTGCGCTTATATGGATTTAAGTGATTCAATACACGACATTAAAATCCATTCAATTGGTAGCTCTATCGGAAAAAATAATATTACCTATGAATATGCATGGTTATTATTATTAAATGTCTTTGGATGAATGGTTTCGGATTGTATGATTTTTTTGTTCCCTGCGGTTCTCGGGTTAATCTGCCCTTTTATATGGATTTGTTTTTCACCCATGAGATAAATGTGTGATTAGATTTAATTTCCTAATTGTAGTAGGATGTTTTTCCCTTATAATTTTCATTTTTGAATTAAATCTGTAAAACAAAGACAAAGAACATTAAGAATGAAGGATCACACTAAGTAGCATGGCAGCGCACGACGACGCCAGCACGATGACCGTGCACAGCAATTGTGAAACTACGAAGGTACGATGGTGGCAGACAAAGCAGCTGGCGAGAGGCGTAGGGGTAGCTAGTGTGGCGGCGCGCTGAAGAACCCTAGGTTCCGCGCGGTCTCGCACAGCAAGCAGCAGCCCATGCCTCTGGTGCAGCTATGGTGGCGTTGCACAGCACCAGCGGTGGCGAAGAGGGGTCAGGGACAACAGCAGCAGCCGCGGGGGCTGTCGGAGATGCTAGAGGGCATGCGCAGCACGGTGGAACCCTAGGTTTCTTGTGTGCGTGCGTCGGCTTCTTGTTTCTAAACAAACAATGGCGGCTCTCTCTTCTCGTTCATCGGTCGCCGATGATGGTGGTGTGGAGCTGCTCGGAATGGAGGAAAGGGCGGCAGGGATGGTCGGCATGGCTGACGGCGCAGCTGCATGCAGGCGCATACCCTAGGATTTGCGACCGCAACCGGTGTGAGCGTGTCCATCGCGCCTCCTGCATGTTTTCCGGCGAGCAACAGTGATCAGTGGCAAGTGAGGAAGGTGACCGGTGAAAGGCGATGACGGGCAATGCCTGGGAGCAGCAGAACACGGGCTATAGGTGCACGATGCATCTGTACACCTGTTGCACGATTTTGGCAGGTGTACAGAATCCCTATTATTTTTCAGAAAATCCCTCACCGCCATCTCTGAAAAACCCTCTCAAGATCCTCAGAAAAATCTACCCAACCATGACTTCAAACCAAGGTTCTTCAACCTCCTCACACCCAGACAAAAATACTTCTCTGAATTCCGAATCCTCACCATCCGAGAATTCAGAGATAGTCAATCTTCAACAGGCCTCATTTATCTACCCCTCAACTGCCTGCTCACCCCTGCATGTTCGACATGCACCCGAGTTAACCGGCATTGAGAAGAAGGAGGATATTGATGAGTCCATTCCTTACTACCAATTGGTAACTATGGCCAGACAGAAGAAGCTGTCCACACATTCAGCAGAAAGGCGACGAGTGGGCCAGATCATGAAAGATAGGATTCTGTACATGCCCCTTGCCAGCAAACAATTTCCTAAATGGATTTTGAATATCCTGGATTCCGAATTGCTGGTAAAGTATCTCACTGCCGAACCTGATCAATTTCATCCACATATGGTTGCTGAATTTTATGCTAGGGCTGTTATGAGTGATGATCAGAAATCATTCAAAACATGTGTATATGGAAATATCGTAGAAGTAAATGCTGATTTACTTTCTCGTACTTTTGGACTTTAAAACTATGGAACCAAAATCTCTCAATATAAGGTGAATGATATAGCCGAAATAGAGAGACGATGGAAGCTTTGGAGGAAGGCAGGAGAGAAAGGGAAATCGAGTACATTCAAGGTCAACACCTCAATCAACACCTTGACAGAGGAATACAAACTCCTCGCAGAGATTGTAATCAAGATGCTCCAATGTGATGCTGGATCGTACTCGGAGCTCTCTGCCAAGAAATTTGCCGTGATGATGGCATTAAATGACAATGTTAAGGGTAATTGGGCTGAATTTATCTTTGAACGATGGGCAGAACATGCCAAGAAGAATACTCACATGGAAGTGGATGGAACATTCTCTTCGAATGTAAACTTTGGGCTAAAGATTAGTAAACTTTTGGAGATTCTGTTTACCAACACAGGAGTAGATCGAGGAGTTTCACTTCTTTCTACCGACTACATTCCTGTAACAAAACACAAGCCTAAGCCGGTCAACATCAGAAATCCTCGGAAGTTGAAAGGGAAATCTAACGTAGACAAGAATAAACCTACTTCTCCAGAGGAACCAGATGAAGCTAGTTTAGCAGAAGCCAGACTCCAACACTCCATTCCTCTTACAGAAGAAGATTAGCAGTGTTGAAGAAGAATGCCGAAACAGATCAATGTTTCAGAAATCTCAAGGAGATTGAGAAGTTAGTTAACCTCCCAGTTGATAAGATCAACGACATCGTAACTTCGAAGGAAACAGAACAGCCTCCAACTATTATTGGAACATTGGCAGTACCAATTCAATCACTAAAGAGAATTGCTAAGAATCCTCCTGCAACTAAGGCAAAGAAGAAGACCAGAAGAAGGTTGGAACTTCTGACTGACAAGGAAGTAATGGAGAAAGCAGAGGCAGAAGACAAGTCTGCTAGAACTGCTGGAAGAGAGATTACAGCAGAGAAGATATCTAGTGAGATCAATGTTGACAACACCTCTGATCCAGACTACATTCCTGAGTCTCTTGGCACTACAGAAGAGTGTGGTCAGGAAACAAGAAAGGCAAAGAGGAAGCGCATAGCTACTCTAAAGGAAATCGAGAAGAAAGCTTACCAGAAGTTCATCAATAGCTTGACATTCGAAGGCAGAGACAGGACCTTCGAACGAGTCAAATCAATTGCTGAAGAGTTTATTGTCCAGAAGAAAGCTGCTAAAGAAGTTAGCAAAGAAGCCAGTACTAACAAAGGAGTCGAAGCTAGTATGATTAAAGAAGCATCTGCACAACACCTGAATCACCCATTGGAAGAAAGCCATGATGCTGGAGAAAATCAAATTCCAGCAGAGCATGAAGACATAGCACATACAACAGAAGATGCTATCATAAAGGATGCTACAGAAGATTCGACTGCTGATCCACTTCATCTAGCAGAGAAAGCTGCGAAGAAAGAAAAAGGGAAGGCTGATTCAGCAGAAGATTCAATTCCCAATCAGTCACCTGATCACCAGATTAACATTGAAGAAGAAGAATTGCCAGATACAGAATTCACAAAAAGGCTGGCATCTGGAGCATTCAATGAAACTCACTACCCCCGGGAAAAGCTTCGCAGAAGAAATGATGCAGAATCCAGTGAGATTCGAGATGTTGAAGATCAAGTTGGATCACTCATCAATTTTGGTTCATCGAAAGGAAAACCAGACGAAAATATGCTTGCAGGACTGCCGGTGCAGACACACCTCGCAGAACAATCGCAGGACACACTCGTCAGTAATCAATCTGCTAAAGAGCAACTAGGTGCTGAAACACCTCAACCTGACGAAGATGATTCATCTTGCCTCTCTGAATCTGATTCCGATGGAGAAACTGAAGAAATTTACAATGCAAAGTTCCTAAGGAAAGAAACCACGGAATCAGAGGCTATTCTTCGAGTACCCCTCAACGGACTGCCAGGACGTCGCTATGGACTATGAAGAATTAGTCAATGGTGTGCTACGGTTCATCCCGAAGATGTACCTAATTCCGATTTAGGACCTATGGCTGAAGAAATAGAGCAGTTTGTTGACGCCGAAACAGACAGAGCCATAGCAGATCTATTCTACAGTGAATTGAATGAGTCAACACCTGAAGGACGCAGATTAGCAGAAGAGTTCCGTCGGTGGAAGAAGTTTGATTATATTATGTATCAACTCTGCTTCGAAGAGAGGATGATATGTATTGCAGCTAAGGGATTAAACTTCTGGAGACGTGAAGAACGTTGGTGCTTTGATTGGATTGATCAAGTTCCAGGGATGAAACAATTCTCAGATAAGCATGTGATGTGCAGACTTCAAGCCATCCGAGAACACTGTTCCCTCTCAAAAACTGCTGGATTACCCAAGTCCACCTTCGTCCCTGATGGATACTCTGATGCTAGAGTCGAATTGTCCAAACGACAGGCTAAAGCTGCTGTTGCCTATGAGAAACGTCAGTTGAAGTATGCATCGCAACAAGAGGAGCGTCGAAAGGCTCAAAGAGAAGCACTGGCCACTGAGCGTGATGCTCTGAAATTCGACTACCGTGATAAGTTGTTGGTTAAGTTCCTGGACATTAATATTCAGGACATAATTGAAGAAGCTCAGAAAGTTGAAGCTCAAATTATCCAGGAGAACACACAAGTTTTGGAAGCAGCTCGTCGAATATTGCGTGAGGAATTATGCTATCAGGAGTATATTGCTGCAAACACCAGTCACGCACAGCAATCTGATATTCCAACAAGTCAAGAACTTGTCCCGACTACTTCCTACAATGCCTCTCCCATAACCTCACTGCAGATGCCCTTTCCATTGACTGCAGAAATAGCTGAAGTTTTTAACTCTTATTTACAAACAACTATTGATGGCAGAGTAGAAGCAGCCACCAACCATTTGAGAAGAGAGGTTGATGAGATACGGGGCGATGTATCTCATGTACGAACGGAGGTCGCTGAAAACAAGTTAGCTATTTCTGAGAATAGGACAGGTCTTGAGACTGTTCGAAAGGACATAGCAGACACCAGGACTCACCTCGAAGAAACGGTTGTGGCCTATGGAACTCATTTTTTGGCTGCAATCAAAGAGGGGGAAGAAAGAAGAAAGGCTGACCAGGAAAGAAGAAAGAAAAATGCGGAGGAGTCAGCAACAAGGGAACAGGAAATAAGGAGAAAAGCAGAAGAAGCAAAGGAAGAGTTGAAACAAAAAGAACTAGAAGCCAGACTAGAGCTACAAAGAAAGGAACATGAAGCTAAGTTAGAATTGAAGAAAAAGGAACATGAACTTCAATTGCAAAAATTGCTATGGAACAAGAGAAGTTGGCCAAAGAACTGGAGCGTGAGGCTGCTGAAAGAGAATCAGGAGCAGCCCTTCTGGAGAACTTCATGAAATTCACAATGGAGAAGTTTGCTGACATTCAGAAGAACAAATCAGCAGACAGTGAAAAGGATAAACCAGCACCCGGCTCATGAATGACAAGGTCAATTCTTTTACTTTCTGTATCCAATTTGTACTGAAATATGCAATATCATATATGAAATTGGATCAGATTTTGACAAAATCTTTTTGTCCACTTCTGAATTTTACTGGTGTGTTCTAGTTGATTTACACTTCTGGTGTATTCAACAAATTTACATGTGGACATGACGATTATATGTTGATTGATGAATATGAATGCTTGATGATTTAATGAGTGCTAGAATTTCTAGCATATTGCTTTGCTGCAAACATTTACTCATATTTAATCGAGAAATATTCCCCAGCACTTGTTGAGGGGGAATCTGACTTCAATCACTTCTGTTGCTTGAACCTAGTTGGAAAAACTCTGTGTCAGATTGATAGAATATCATAGAATTGTAAAACACAGACATTCTTCCACTAATGGTCAGCAAATGATAATAAGCATTGATCGCACCAAAAAGGGGGAAATTGTTGGGAATTATTCCTAAAATCTCCCTTAGGACTTATTTGTAAAAGGTTTTGTTGGATCAAATCTTATTTAGTTGGTCGATCATTTGCTGAAATCTAGAGAGTCTAACACAACTTGTAAAGTCCTGTATAAGTTATACATTGAGTTGTAATAGACTAGTATGCTGAGAAGACTTCCTAGCAGACGTAAAGCAGTTGATGTCAGCAGTCTACTCGCAATCTGCTAGAGAAACAAGCCAACAAAAGATCACTAGCAAATGGCTGGAACCACGTCTGACAGAATGCTATGGTGTTAGCATTCGGACCTTTCAGCAACGAAGTATAGAGTCTGAAACAAAAGAAGTCAAAGGATCGAAGGCAGTAAAAGGCTTCAGCAACTCCTAGCATAACTAAGGGCAAGATTCAAAAGCTGAAGACGAACTGCCACTCTGACAAAAAGGACACACAAGGGACGAGACTTTCCCTAAGTAGTTTGGAAAGTACATCTCTACTTTAAAAACTATTCTGACGAGTTAATCCATTCTTGGACGAACAAGCCGTTGTGTGTAACGGGTATGGAGATTCAAGTTTTGAATCTTCAACTATAAAAGGCAAATTCCAGGACTGGATCGACTACTGCTTTTACTACCTTGATAACCGCTTCAATTATATTCTATTCAAGTGTGAGATTCCTTTGACAAAGCGAACAAGAAAAAGTAGTCAGTTGAGAGCTCGTAAAAAAAAGGCACATTCAAAGTCCTCAACAACCAAGAGTGTCTTCGCATTCAATATCTGACACTCAGCCTTGAAGATTCTTGAATCCTTGATAGGAATCTTCAATCATTGGGATAGTCTCTTTACTAGGATTATCCAACAGTCAGTCTTGAAAAGGATTGACTCAGACGGGCGTTAGCTGCATACTTGTTAAGTTAAGAGGCAAACTATAAAAGCCTCATTTTGCGAAGGACAAGTTTTACGAAGGTGCGCCCTTGACTTGACCGGAGCTGTGATCAGAGAAGTTCAGACTCACGGAGGATAGCTGTCAAGTAGCCAGGCCGAAAGCTCACTGCCTACTTAACTGGAAAGGCGATTCCTTGTAATCTGTATACTTTTCTAGTGAAATTCTTAGCATTTTGGCTAAGGAGTGGACGTAGATCTAATTGATCGAACCACTATAAATCTTGTGTCCATTTACTGTTTTATTACTTTACTGTTCCAAGATTGTTTTTGAAACCTAGCAACAGAGTTGCTAGAGTATATCTGAAATTATACCTAAGTAATCACTTGAGCTAAGAAACATTTTTTAACAATCATAAGTGCAAGAGACTTTAATCTATTCCGCTGCATTTCGTGTTAAGTTATCAACACGACGACTCTGATATTAAAGGACCAACAACTGTGCCATCTACTGACATGGCTCAGATGTCTCTTTGAAGTGGGAGGGTTGTTCGGCAACCGGAAAGGTACATGTTCGTGGGATAGTCTTCCAAGTTGATCCCGTAAAGTGGATTGGATGATACCGACCGATGGACATACGATGAGGCGGTATCTGATAAAGATGCGAACAAATGGTAGATCGCCATGGATTCAGAGATAGAATCCATAACGGCTATGGATGTATACCAGAAAATAGATTTGCCAGATGGCTATCGAGCCTTTTGATGCAAATTGGTATATAAAAGAAAGAAAAGAGTGAATGGTGAAATTACAACTTTCAAAGCAAAGTTGGTGGTGAAAGGGTTATAGTTAGAAAGAAGGTGTAGACTATGACAGGACCTTCTCACCGATCGCCATGGTTAAATCCATTTGGATACTCCTAGCCATAGTAACACATATGGACCTAGAGATATGGCAGATGAATGTTAAAACTGCGATTCTAAACAAGTACCTTGAAGAAGGTCCAGACATCTATGTGCAACAACTAGAAGGACATGTGCGGAAGGGCGAAGAGCATTTGGTCTGGAAGCTCAAGAAGTAGCTATATGGACTTAAGAAAGCTTCACGGCCATGGAACTTACGTTTTGATGAAGTGATTTAATCATATGGATTTTTATAATGCTCAAACAAGAGTTGCGTGTACCGTCTTTGTGTCAGCGGAAGCGTGGTGTTCCTTGCACTTTATGTAGATGATATTCTCCTAATCGGTAACAATGTGGAAGTATTATTGGGCATAAAAGGGTGGTTATCCTAGCAGTTTCATATGAACTACCTTGGATATGCAAGATACATCCTTGGGGTAAAAGTAATGCAAGAGCGTAAGAAAATGATTCTAACATTGTCCCAAGCTTCACATGTGGATATTGTGAATGCCCATTTTTGCCTGCAAACTGCCAAGAAAGGTTTGTTATCCTTCAGACATGGAATACATCTTTATAAGGATTAATGTCCGGAGACACAAAAGGAGAAAGTTGAGATGAGAAACTTGTCGTATGCATCGACTGTGGGTAGTCTCATTTATGCAATGTTATGTACGAGGCTAGATATTTGCTTTGCTCTAAGCATGGTAACAAGATATCAGTCTAACCCTGGACAGGCGCATTAGACCGCGATAAAGCACATACTCAAATACATGAAATGGAATAGAGTCTATTGTCTTGTCTATCAGTGTGAGGAGTTGTGCCCTATAGATTATTTGGATTCATATTTCCAAGAAAACTGTGATGAAAAGAAGTCCACCTCCGGCTATGTGTTTACATTGGGAGGTGGGGCCAGATCATGGAGGAGTGTAAAGCAGAAGTGCATTGCTGAGTCCACCATAGAAGCAGAATATGTAGTAGCTTCGAAAGTTTCGAAAGAAGCGGTATGGTTTAAAAAATTCCTACTGGAGTTGGATGCATTTGATTCCTAAGTTGCCAAAGACTATCACGATGTTTTTTGATAACTCGGGTGTTGTGGTAAATTCGAAGGAACCACGAACTCACAGAGCAACAAAACACATTGAGAGGAATTACCATATCATACGAGAAATCATAGCAAGGGGAGATGTGCTGGTAGAGAAGATTGATACAAAGGATAAAGTAGTAGATACATGATATGTGCGTAAAATGATCTTTATTTCTATTTTTGTGCATGCGTTTTTGCACACATTTTACTCCCATGTCATAGGTTTCTGAATTCTTTGTGTTGTGTTTCCGTGTATTTGTGTTTTGGATGGTGTAGGTTAGGTTTTGAGCATTATTCAGCATTTTCAGCTTGATTTCGGAGGATAATCGCCCGATCCAGGAAGTGCTTGGTCGATGTGAGCATTTCAGAGGCTGATTCCGGGCAATCCAGGTAGTGCTCGACCGATCTGCCATTTCAAAGGCAGATTCCAGGCGATCCAGACAGTGC
Source organism: Plectranthus barbatus (assembly GCA_026898455.1). NCBI lineage: Eukaryota > Viridiplantae > Streptophyta > Magnoliopsida > Lamiales > Lamiaceae > Plectranthus > Plectranthus barbatus. The sequence goes on along the minus strand of JAPKLW010000064.1, from coordinate 974,926 downwards.
TCGACCGATCTGCGAGGCAGATTTTGGTTGAGCAATCCTTGTTTCGGTCGATCTTGACCGAGCTGAGCAACAATATCTCTTTTTTTGGACATCTTGGGCAAATCTCGTTTCATTTCGGACGATCCGAGGCTTTGCTAGCTCATTATAAAAGGGGGAAAATGGTTATTTTGAAGTTTTTGTCAAAATCTTGATGTAAATATCCTAACCCTAAGGGGGGTAGGATATTTTGAAGATTTTTGAAGATTTTTGTCAAAATCTGGAGGATTCCCTCTACCATTTCCTTCCAAACCTTACCCAAGGTGTCAAGGAGCTAATCCATCATCCTTAGAGAAGAATTGAAGATCCAAGGCGGTAGATAAAGATCAAAGTGCTCATTTAGGGGATGAAATTCATCGAAACCTATCTCTTGTAATGTTTTGTTTTCAAATGGATATTGTATTGTTGAACAAGATAGGTATGGGATTCTAAACTTCCTTGGATGTCGATTTTGATTAAGGTGTGAGAAAATTAGGTGGAATTATGCATGTTTACTTTCCTATTGTAGATTGAATCGCACTAGAGCTTGTTCACATGCACCTAGGTGTAGGTAATAGCTAGTCTAGGTGTTAATTAACACGAGTATTGCAGCCAACACGTGGATAGGAGTGTCGTGTATAGTGTGAATTCTCGTGTTCCTCGATCCAATCCCTGTGTGGAGGAAGGGCATAGGAGAATGATTTACGAGCTTTTAGGAGTGAACTAGGAGCCGATAAGGTAGCGGTTTGAGGTGTCTAGTTTCATCAACAGTCAACTCGTCGTGATAGGGGGTTAGCTAGTGTAGGGTAATAGTCCATTCATCTAGGAATTAAATAGGTTTGCACCGTAATTCAACTCAATTGGATCACACCAACATCTTTATCAACATCCGTTCTTTCTCATTTGAGCATTTGTGAGGCTTGTTCTACCATTTTGATTACAAAATTGAAGAATTGTTTTAAAACCTCAATTGATGAATGATGAAATTTATTGTTGCTTTATTTTCGCTTTAGTTAGTTTAAATTTGATCTTAGGAAAATAGAACAAAAACTCAACGACTTGAATTTGCCTAGTTAAAAGAATCCTCACGAATAAACGATATTCCTTTGGGCGAAGCGAGAAGATCCTTGGATTGATATTTTATTACTTGAGAAGCATTACTTTTGAGTGATCAATTTTAGTGCCATCAAGTTTTTGGCGCCGTTGTCGGGGATCTTAAATAGTAGGTTATTACATATTGTTGAAAGTGAGGAATTTTGTAGGCTAGGTGTTTTATAAATTGTCTAGGTGATTACTAACTTTTGTTTTATAGTAAGTTGCAAGATAGGGGATATAAAAGTCGAGAAAGCCTTGTGTGATTCCAGGGCTAGTGTGAATGTGATGTCTTGGAGCTTGTATAACGAATTGGATGTAGGAGAATTGAAACCCACGAACCATGTGCTTCAAATGGCTAATAATACCTTGTTTTGCCCGCGGGGGATTGTTGAAGATGTTCACGTGGAGATTTTGAGTTTCACATTTCCGGGGGACTTCTTAATTATGGATATGGAAAACAAGGGAGGAATTCACCTCATTTTTGGGAGGCCTTTCATACATACGACCGATGCACTCTTTGATATGAAGAATTGTGAATTGACTTTCCAATGTTGTGGAAAGGAGGTTGTATTCTCTTTACCAACAAGAAGTCTTGAAGAGATGAAAGTTGATGAGCAAGTTGAAGTTGATAGAGGAATTTGGAAGAAGAGGCTTAAGGATGACGGTTATCCGAGAATGAGTACTTTGGATGAAGGTAAGGAAATAGATGTGGATCTGGGGGATTACTTTGATGAGGAGCAAGGAAGAACAAAGAAGGCTCGAGTTGATGAGGATCTACCTCGGAATGCAAGAAGGAAGCTTGTTTTCCTGGATGAACATTGGGAATTAGAGCAAGTTATGAGCTCCGGATCAGCACCATTCGGTCATGATTGACAAATTCGAGGTAAAAAGTCAAGCTATTGACTATAAAGAAGCGCTTGTTAGGAGGCAACCCAATGTTTATTAGCTTTGACTTTGTTGATTTTTTAATAAGGTTTTCGTTGTTAATTGCATTGTTTAGGTTGTTAAAATTTCTTTGATCTTTTAGTTTTGCTAATAATGGATACAAGATTCTTGATGTGTGGATGTTTTTGCAAGACTTATTTGATTGTGTGGTTGAGAGCTTAGATTTTGGAAGGTGTTTTTTGATGTGGAGTTGAAGAATTGAAGGAAGGATGCTTGGGAGTTGCAAAATTGAGGAAGTTTCAGATCGAGGCTATTTCGGATCATTTCAGCTCGTGGAGGTGCGACTGATCCCAACCTTTGCTGTTGTGGGATCGGTCGAGGAAGATTGTAATTTAAAATTTTCGTGGGTCAGATTTCACCCCATTTCCATTTTTTGTCGAAATTTCACTTCTAAACTCTTTTCTTTCTCTGAATTGAAAGGATTTAAACGTTGATTTTGTTTATCATGAATAGTGAAGGAACAAAGAGGAGCTCTTCTTCTTCGATACGCCGGCCAGAAGGATTCTATGATGAAGAATTTGCAAGGTTCAGGAGTCTGGTTGGAAGGCAGGTGGTGGGAACTACATATCCATGTAGGGATAATTTAGAAGCGCTGGGTTTGAAGAAGGATTTTTGGATTCTCTTCACTTGCATCAGATGGAGGAAATTGCTTTATGGGAATTGGCTGGCTCATATGAGGCTGACCAAGGAATTATTGGCTTCGGTTCGTATTACTTTGAGTGCAAATAGTCTTCCGATACTGATTAAATTCAAACTTGAAGGTTAAGAATTGTTCTTGAGTAGGCAAGAAATTGATAGGATTTTTGGGTGCCATGAGGAGTCTGAGTTTATTTTCGAAGATCTTGATCCTGTTGAATTTTGGGAGTCTATTTGTGGTGTTCAAACTTTGGATGTGTTAGATATTAAGTCTTGTAGGTCATCTATGATTAAGAATCCTGTTATCCGATATCTTCATTACGTGATAGGGGGATGGTCTTGTGGTTTTGATGGATCTGATGTGGTTGATATCTTAGACTTCCATTTTCTGTTTGCTGTGTTGCATGGAAAGAAATTTTCCCTTGGAGGTTGGTTGATGGAAAGTTGGAACAATGCTTTTAAGTCGGATACTGCATTAATTTGTGGTGGCGGGTTGTTGATACCTATTTTCTTCTTTAGTGTTGATGTGTCTGGTGTTTTTGCTCCTGGTCTGCTTCTTAATACTACTTCTTTGGTTGCGAAGGCATTTTGGTTCCATCTCCTTTTGGAGAATTTTATTTTTATAAGTTTGGGGAGATGGGAATTGAGTTGCCTAATTCTGCACTAACTGAAGTTGATGACTTGAAGGACCGATCTAATTTATTGATGAATTCTGAAGAACATTTGGATGTTATTCGATTGATTATTGATCGGCGAGAGGATGAGGTTCCCAACTATGCTCAACGCTGTCGCCAAGACCAGTCACCACAAGAGCAAGGGGAGTGACAAGCACCGCCTACCTTTTTGATAAACTTGGTCTCACTTGACTAAGTTTGGGGGGATGTGTCGGTAGTTGGTGTTGTAGTTTACTCTCTTCTCTCTCCTTTATTCTATCTCTTACTCTATCTTAGTATAGTTTTAGTTGATGAATACTTCTTCCCTTACATTTGAATTCGATATGGTTGTACTTAATATTGATATTTTACCTTGGCTGGATGTTGGGATTATGCCTCTTTTGATGATATGAATGGATGTTTTCATGGGTTTGGTTTTATTTGTGGTTGAACATTGATTTTGATGGCATGTTAGGTGGTGCTAGTGGAAGAATGATTTATGTGTATAGGTTTTGGATAGTGGAATGATGGTGGAAAGAGGTTTTTGGAAGTGAACATGGTTTATGATTGTTATTGTGTGATTATGATTTTTGATGGAATCATTAATCTGTTGGCATGATTGAATACTTCCTATTATGCATGGTTTGTGGTTTCTATTAATGGTTGGATTTGAATGGTTGTGCTGGTGGATAATGTTCTATTTACTTGATTGATTGGTTTGTGGTTCGATTGGTGGAAATGAGAACTTAATGATATGAATGATGCTCAAATTTGGACTTCATCTTTTATACCTGGAGATTAAAACTTTGAATCTCCATACTCGTTAGACACAACAACTTCTTCATCCAAAAGGAGTTCAACTTTATACGTCCTATCCGACGTTGTATAGTACTTTCCAACCTAGTTTGGGAAAGCTTTTGTCCTTTGCTTGTAATTTTGTCAGAATGGTAGTATTAGTGATCGTTGCTACATATCTTCTTTGCTTAGCATTCTCGGAGAATGCTGGAACGATTTGCTAAACCTTTTGATTGTTACGCTCTTCCAGCAATCCGCTCTCCGATCTGCTGACTCCTTCAGCAGATGCGTATTTCAGCATTTAGGTCTTGACTGCTGATTGCTATTACTTAGCAATCTGCTTGTATGCTAGCGAATGCTATCTCCTTTAGCATTCTGCTACCTTTTGCTTCTGACTGCTGAGTAAGACTCCTAGCAGTGTCTTCCTTAGCATATGAGTGCGAACGCCTTAGCAATCAATCTTCTTAGCACTTGACCACTAACATCTCTAGTAGTCATTCTCGTCTGCTGATGTCTCTAGCAGCTACCATCTGCTGAGAATTGTTCTAGCATCCTGAAGGTGCTTGAATTATGATTTCTTCGTTCCATTTGCTGAATCCTTCAGCAATCTTCTCAAGCACTTCCTAATCTATTACAACTCAATATTTTTCCTAAACGGGACATTACATAAGAGTTGCTAGACTATGCTAGAATTCAACAATGATCGACCAATCTACTAAGACTTTATTTCAACAAAACCTTTTACGAATTGATCCTAAGGGAGGAATTCATGAATAATTCCCAACAAGGGCTTTAAATAATGCAACTCATAAAGATCATTTTCCTTTACCCTTTAGTGATCAAATGCTTGACCGTCTCGCAGGTAAATCTCATTACTGCTTCCCTGATGGGTACTCCGGATACAATCAGATTATGGTAGCACCTGAAGACCAGCACAAGACATCTTTCGCTTGTCCGTACAAGATTTTCGCTTACCGGAGGATACCCTTTGGGTTGTGCAATGCACCGGCGACATTTTAAAGTTGTATGAAGTCTATTTTTCATGGTTTTATTAAGAATATAATGGAAGTTTTCATGGACAATTTTTCTGTGTTTGGTATATCTTTTGATGATTGCTTGGAAAATTTGACGAATGTCTTGCAAAGATGTAAGGAGACTAACCTAGTGTTAAATTTGGAAAAATGTCACTTCATGGTTAAAGAGGGTATAGTCCTGGGTCATAAAGTCTCTAGCGCGGGGATAGCATTCGAGAAGGCTAAGGTGGTAGCAATCGAACAACTTCCTATGCCTGGGATAGTAAAAGGGGTTAGGAGTTTTTAGGGACAAGCTGGGTTTTATAGGTGATTCATTCAAGATTTTTCCAAGATAACTAATCCTTTATGTAAGTTTCAAGAGAAGGATGTCGCTTTTTACTTTAGTGAAAATTGTGTGAAAGCTTTTGAGACTCTTAAAAAAGCATTAGTGATAGCCCCAATGTAAGTAACTCCGAATTGCAATCAGGATTTTGTGTTGATGTGTGATGCTAGCGATACTGCTTTAGGGGTAGCTTTTGGATAGATTAGAGATAAGATCTTTAGAGTTATCACTTATGCTAGCAAAATGTTGAATCCTGCTCAATTGAATTGCACTGTTATTGAGAAAGAATTACTCGCTGCTATTTTTCCCTATGATAAGTTTCGTGCTTATTTGGTAGGGGCAAAGTCTGTGGTTTACACTGATCATTCGGCTATTAAGCATTTGTTTGCTAAAACTAATTCAAAACCTAGGTTGATTAGATGGATTCTGCTTTTGCAAGAATTTGACACGGAAATTAGAGATAGAAAAGGATGTGAAAATGTGATAGCAGATCATCTATCTAGGTTAGAGAATCCAGTTGATGGGGATGATCAGGGTAAGTTAATTAGAGAGGATTTTCCCGATGAGAACATTTTAAGTGTGGCAGTAGCTAGTACTCCTTGGTATGCAAATTTTTGCAATTATTTGGTTGAAGGTGTGTTGCTTCCGAATTTGGAACCTTATTAGAGAAAGAAACTTCTTAAGGAGGTTAAGTGCTACTACTGGGAAGAACCATTTTTGTTTCATAGGTGTGCTGATGGTATTATTCGCAGGTGTGTTCATCAAAGCGAATGGTAAAACATTATCGAATATTTCCATCAGTCGGTAAGTGGGGGCCACTTTGGTGCAAACCGCACCTCATTGAAGGTATTCGCTTGTGGTTTTTATTGGCCTTTTGTGATTAAAGATTGTGTTGTTATGGTGAGGGCATGTGATAGATGCTAAATAATGGGGAATATAACCCGAAGTGATGAGATGCCTCGAAAGATCTTTATTGAGGTGGAAATATTTTATGTTTTGGGCATCGACTTTATGGGTCCATTTCAACAATCTTTTGGTTATAAGTTCATTCTATTGGCTGTAGACTATGTTTCTTGCTGGGTCGAGGCCATAGCAATTGTTACTAATGATTCTCAAGTCATGCTGAAGTTTTTGTAGGCTTTAGTAGCTCTATTTGGCATTCCCAGGGCTTTGCTGAGCGATGGAGGCAGTCACTTCTGTAACAAGCTTATGGACAAGCTTTTGGCAATGTACGGAGTGAGGCAAAGAGTAACAACAACTTATTACCCACAAGCCAATGGACAAGCAGAATTGGCCAATCGGGAGATAAAGCAGGTGCTGGAAAAGACGGTGTTGAATCGGAAGGACTAGAGCAAACGACTTGATGAGGCTTTGTGGGCCTATCGAACAGCTTTCAAAACTCCAATTAGCATGTCCCCGTATCAGCTGATTTTTGGCAAATGCTGCAATCTTCCGGTTGAAGTTGAGCACAAAGCGTTCTAGGCCGTCTAAACTTTGAATTTTGATTTTCTGGAGCTCAGGGGGATAGGGTGCAAAAGCTGAATGAGTTGGAAGAATGGTGACAAGAAGCCTATGAGAGCACGAGTGTTAGGTGTTGATGTAGAAATCCCACCTTAAATTGATGTTTAGATGTGTCAAAAATATATACCAAAGTCTAGGACTTAGAGTTATTACCTCATGTAATCCTTGTATAGGATGATCGAGTTGAAATAGTCCAGGATAAGAGATTCGTCAAAACTATGAAACCGTTTTGAAGAAGATGCCATTCAGATGAGATAACTTTCAAACATAAAGGACGAAGAGAGGCAGAGCAAAGTAAAGGGTACGAAAAACTGCGCATACAGTTTTTCCTGTCAAAGCTTGGATACTCAAAGATAACAGTGGATATTGTGGTTAAAAGAAACTATCAAGAGGCGCTCATAGTTTCAGACACAGACAGTTTCACGTCAAAGAATGTGTACATAGCAAGATGTCGATCAGACGCAAAAGAACTCTAAGGAAGTCTATTATAAAAGACAACGAGACACTCAGTTGCGACTGGCGTATAACGTTGTTCGGTGTTTGACACATCAAGTACAAACTGTCCTGCAAATCTGGACAGTGTTGCAGAAAAAGCAGAGAAGTAGGCGACTTTTTCAGAAAAGGATGGACTATGATTGGACATCCTTCAAAATGTCTATATCGGCTATTTTCTGGTTCCCACCTATAAATAGCAGGAACAACAAAGACATAAAAACCTTTGCTCATCTAAAAACCTTTGCATATTTGAATCTCCGACACATTCTTTGCCCATGTTCTGAAACTAAAGCTCAAGCATTAAACGCTATCAAGCGAGAAGGCATTAATATCATGGTTCATTTATTGGACACGAAGCATTCATTGCGTACAGAATCTTTGGAGATTCACCATGTGACATTGAGTACATGAGGATTAAGTATGTTGACTTAATCCACTGTCTTGTGTGTTCTTACTTTCAGAGTATGAACACAGCAGCCTGATCTTGCAAAGGAAGAACATGTTATTACATGCAACTGTCAACCAGTGAATGTTCAGGGAAGAACTCAACCATCCATTCTACCAAAGAAGGAAAAGGGAGGTTTGTCCTCAGTCCAATTTCGACGACTACCAGTTCATAGAGAAGACGCAGAGCCTTCGACGAACTGAAGAATGAGTGAAGTACAACCACCTGGGCGAGTGATCCATTGTGCTGTAGATGGAGGCCTCTACCGAAACTGGCTATAGATCTTGAGGATTATATTTCATACCTTAGTGAACTACCAGATTTGATATCCGAAGAGTGGACGTAGGACTTAAGGCTCCGAACCACTATAAATATCCTGTGTCATTTACAAATTTCATTTACTTTGCGCATCTTACAGTTTTAAATTATCTCTTGAAACCTTCAACGCTTGCCTTAAATTGTTGAAGCATATAATTATAAAACTGTTAATCTAAATAACGTAAACTTCATTTCTAAAACTGTCACACATAAACTGTGTTGACAAGAAACTGAACTGTCTACGAATTAGTGTGTATTTAACTGCTTAAATACTTTCGCCGCACTTTGTATGTACTGTGATCTGGGACCACCAAGTGGTATCAGCGCAAATAGGTCTTTCTAGACTGTCCTGTTTTGAGTCAGTTAAGACCAGATCTGTACTTCCCTACACTCTAACTGTTTGTCTAATGTGTTTAGAGAGCAGATTATTTTAAGAAAATGATGTCTTATCCTAGCCTTCCCAAGTAAAACCGAGAGAAGTTTGAAGTATGGAAGAAGAAGTGTCTCATTCAACTAAGAGCTCCACATCCAGAGATGGATGAAGTTCTAAAAATGGACCTCTGAAGAATCAGAGGCCTAAAGTTCACCTTGCGACAGGAGAGGATCCAGGCGATGTCGAGTACATAGACAAACTAATGGTGGATTGGACATTTGAGGACAAGAAACGTCATTAGGCCGATTTCATTGCACATGAGATGATCATACAATCCCTCCAAGATTCCCTCCAGGACGCAGCCATATAGAACAACTTGGTCAAGGAACTTTAGGATTGGATCAACGATCTCACTAAAGAAACAGAAGCGATGAAATGCAACAAGAAGCAGGTGGTCATGGAGAAATATGAATCCTTCCAGATGCTACCTGGCGAGACAATCAAATCGATGGAGGCAAGATATAATGCCATCGTTAGTGAAATAAGGAACCTCGGGAGTGAAGAAAAAGTTGTCGATATGAATGCCGAAATTCTTTAAAGACTGTCGAAGGAAGATTGGTTTGTTAAAACCACTAGTTTGAAAACCATGGATCTCTCGAAAAATACCACCAAAGAACTGTTAGCAGAACTTCAAGCCCATGATTGGGACAACCAGATGGTGAATAGAAATGAAGCTGTTTGAACCCCAAATTCAACAGCTGAGGGTGATGGAACATTATTTGTGAAGAGAGATTTCCAAAGGCGTTCAAAAAAGTCCAGTTTACTTCGAGAAAACTGCCTATCAATCCTCACCAGCGAAGGACACCTCGAACACAATTCAGAAGAAGGAAACTAAACTGTCAGTTGCCAAAATGGCAGAACAACTAAGGAACCTGACCACACTTCTCGAGAAGACAAAAGGAAAAGAAAAAGGAAACACAATCCAGTGAGCAAAAGTTCAAGAAGAGAGCCACGCACATGTTATGAGTGCAACTCTCCAAATCATCTGAAGTATGAATGCCCTCTAGTCTCTCAGGAGGAGAGAGAAAGATTGAAGAAGGTGTTCGAAAAGAAAGCATCCAAGTTGTTGCCCAAGCAATGCTCACAAGAACCGAAGTGTCAAACGTACCGGACCAATATGATGGATACTACACGTCTGAGGATGAAAGAGATGAGGAAGCACTACTTGCCTTCATGGCAGCAATTGATGGAGACGTTACTGATGATGAAGAAGAGAGCACTTCAAACCGCAAAATTCTGGTAACAACTAATCTGCCCTCATCTAGTACATCTATTTGCTTTGATGATAATCATGAACCTTGTCATTCAAGCACATAAGACATCACTTTTAAATATATTATCAAAGAATTTGAAAATTTTCATGAAATTAAAGATAAAGTTATTAGTGAAAATACCTCACTGAAATCAGAAATTTCAGTTTTGACCAATGAAATCGAAAGAACGAGGTCAATCAGTGAGGAACTAGAAAAACTCAAGGAGGAACACTCAAAATTTCTTAAAAATTTGAAAATATTTCAAAAGAATGTGATTCCTTGAAGAAAACCAAACCTGTCAAATGTGAATGTTCTTTCAAAAAGAGTTATAAGAATCAGATGAAATTTTAAATGTTCAAAAACAATATTTTGATAAACGAGGAATCGGTTTTTCAGAACCCCAATATGATACATCAATGAACAAGCATGCTTTCACATCTAGGACTAAGAAATCACCCTTGCAGTCTGTCAAAGAAAATCTTAGTCCAAGTCATATGGTAGGGAAAGGAACTAACATTCTCAAAGAACCAGTAAAGCAAGGTGTCAAGACCAAATGCTGGTAAAAAACTGACCATAAACTGGCACCTCGACAGTTTGATGACACAGTTTGAAAACTATCTAAACCAACTATTGAGAGGAGAAATGACTCTTCCTCAAAACTGGACAAGTGTAGTGTTTCATATGCAAGGAATCCAGTTTTACCATCAAGAACGACTAAGCAACATGAAAATGTTGCAAGGAAGTCTATTCGACAACCGGATAGAAATCATAGAAGTCATGATAGACCACAATTTTATCATAACAGTCATCCGAATAGGGAAAACACCTATTCGAGGCCTGAGTCGAGATAGTTCTTCTCTCAAAAGGCTGTGATGGCTACACACTCGAGAACAGTTTCTCGAGACTCTTTCCAAAACAATCTCTTCAGGAAGATTTCACACACCACATTTTTGCTTAACATGTATTCAAGCAGCACACATCTCCCTAGAAGAAAGGTAGATAAATCACAGAAAAGTGATTTAGTTTCACGAACTGTGAGAGTGAAACAAGTGTGGATACCAAAAGGTTGGATCCACATGAGTGACTTTGGAGGACCCAAAAAGATGCAGGGATCTAAATAATTCTTTTGTGTTGTAGATGCTCGGCTCACATGACAGGAGAAAAAGATCTAATCAAGATCATTAAGATGTATGAAGGAGCATCAGTCAGTTTTGGGGAACAAGGCCACGGGACAAGTAATTGGAAAAGGATGCGTGGAGAACAATGGAATTATCATTCAGAACGTATCCTTGGTCACCAATCTGAAGCACAATCTTCTTAGTATAAGCCAACTAAGTGAGAGTGGCTATATTCTCAGATTTGAAGAATCAGAATGCCATATAATAGACAAAGTGACGCACAAGACCATAATCAGAGGGATGAGAAGAAAAGGTCTCTACATTGTAGATTGGTCCACTGGAGAAAGAGGGACATGCTTCATAGCACTCAATTCCTCAGAAGGAATAAACTGGTTGTGGCACAAGAGACTTAGCCATATGAACTTCAACTCGATCTGACATTTGGCGAAACATAATATAGTTGAAGGACTGCCACAGAAGAAGTTCCTGAAATAAGGAGTCTGTAAATCGTGCCAGCTTGGTAAACAGACAAAAGCCTCCTTCAAGAACAAACCAGTTACAACAAGCACTGAAAGGATCATGGAACTTCTCTACATGGATTTGTTTGGACCAGTTACCCCACCAAAAATTGAAAAAAACGAGATACACATTGGTGGTTGTTGATGATTACTCAAGATACACGTGGGTGGTGCTGCTCAAATCCAAGGACGAACTCAAAGTTTAGCGACCAGAACTGATCACACACCTTCAGAATGACAAAGGAGTGAGAGTCAAGAGGATAAGATCAGACAATAGGACAAAATTTTGCAATGGACCTCTTATGGACTTCTGTGCCAAAATTGGAATTGGACATGAGAAGTCTGCTCCAAGAACTCCTCAACAATATGGTCTTGCTGAGCGAAGAAACAGAACACTAAAAGAAGCAGTGAGAACGATGATGGCCGATACTGACCTTGGAAAAGGATTTTGGGGAGAAGCCTTGATGACAGCCTGCTACACACAGAATAGAAGTGCATTCAACACGTGGCTGCACAAGATACCCTACGAGATCTATAATGTTCGTAAGCCTTCTATAGCTCATCTTTGTGCTTTCGGTTCTCCATGTTATATTCACAATAATGGGAAGTATAAGTTAAATACCTTAAGCCCAAAGGCTGATGAAGGTGTGTTCCTCGGGTATGGACATCCTTTATATAAGGGATATAGGGTATTCAACAAGACAACCTAGCTTGTGGAAATAACATGTCATGTTGTTTTGGTTGAAGCTACTTTAGTGCGCAGGACACTTCAAGAACTGAGTCTAGGGAATCATGAGATCAAGGATGTCAATAAAGAATCTAAGAGTGATCTTGATCATAATCAAACAGTTCCAATAATTAGATCTATGAATGATATCCGTGAAGCTCCAATTGCCTCGGCTGAACTCCAAATAGCCAATTGGGCCGATGATGCAAATGCCATCGCTGAGGCCTTAAAGACCATAAACACTGAAGATTCAGGTGAAAAGAAGCCCCCTGAAGCACAAAGAGCGGTCTTAGAAGCAGTGCAAACTGATTCGAAAGAAGTTAACCTTGAGGATGCTAAGGAAGCCCAATCAGCTGGCAAGCCGACTACTGTTCAGAATCCAGATGCTAATCAGAATACAGTTCCAGAACAAGAAGATGAAGGAGTTTCTGAAGAAGAAGAAGAAATAGTTCCAGAATCTGGTACTGAACCATCGCATGAGGAACACCCTAAAGTATCTAAGAACCCAGTAGCTCGTGCTAAAGTCGTACCTGTGAAGAAGCCTAGTTTGTTAAGAGATCATCCCAAAGAAGCCATCCTCGATGATATTTGAAATCCATTTCAAACCAGACAAGGCACAACATTGATGTCTTGCTTCTTATCTCAGATCAAACCAGTGAAGATCGCAAAAGCTCTTCAATCAATAAACTGGATAAATGCGATGCAGGAAGAACTAAATGAGTTCACTCGCAACAATGTTTGGTATCTAGTGGATCGACCCACACATCAGTCTGTGATTGGTACCAAGTGGGTCTTCAAGAATAAACGAGATGAGACTGGTACCATTATTCTAAATAAGGCAAGATTGGTTGCAAAAGGATACGCACAATGCGAAGGGAAAGACTTCGATGAGACATTAGCACCAGTTGTCAGACTGGAAGCTATTCGGCTATTCCTAGCGTATGCAGCCTACCAAAACTTTAGAGTTCTTCAGATGCATGTGAACTGTGCTTTCTTCAATGGCAAATTAAAGGAGAAAGTCTACGTCGTATAACCCCCATGTTTCGAGCAAGGAAATTAAGTCTACAAGTTGTGAAAAGCTTTATATGGATTAAAGCAAGCACCTAGAGCATGGTATGAAACTCTCTCAAAGTTTTTGCTCAAAAGTGGATTTGAAAAGGGTGCTATAGATCGAACACTATTCAAGATAAAAGATGGAGAGGACATCCTACTTGTTCAGATCTATGTAGAGGACATCATCTTCGGAAGCAAAAATATCAAGTTATGTGAGAAGTTTGCCCAGCTGATGAAGAATATATTTTAGATGAGTATAATGGGCAAAATGACATACCTCCATGGTTTGCAAGTTGATCGATCTGATGAGGATATCTTCATAAGTCAGAAGAAGTACACTTAGGACCTAATAAACAAATTTTGTTCGGAGAAGACAAAGTCACTAAGGATTTCTATGATTACAAGTTCTGAGATCACGCTCGATGAAGAAGGAGAACCTATCAATCCAACAGCTAATAGAAGAATAATTGGGTCACTACTGTATCTAACTACCAGCCGACCTGATATATCTTATGCCGTGGGTGTATGTGCAAGATTTCAGGTGAATCCTAAAAAGTCACACATGGAAGCAGCAAAGAGAGTTGTAAGATACCTCAAGATAACAGTGTCTCTAGGTATCTGGTATCCCAAAACTGATGGAATCTTGTTGAATGGATTCTCTGATTCAGATTTTGGAGGCTGCAAATTGACAAAAAGAGCATAAGTGGTACATGTCATGTTTTAGGTCATAAACTGATCAGTTGATTCAGCAAGAAACAGCGCTCCGTAGCTACATCGGCCACAAAAGCAGAGTATGTAGCAGCAGCTAGCTGTTGTGCTCAAGTGCTTCGGATAAAACAACAACTTAAGGATTATAGAATAGATAGAGGATGTGTTCCTATCTACTTCGATAGCAACAACGCAGTTTCAATCTCGAAGAATCCAGTTCTACACTCTAGGACGAAGCACATCAATATTCATCATAATTTCATCAAAGATCATGTTGAGAAGGAGGAGTTCTCGGTGGAATATTTTAGAACTAAAGATCATCTAGTGGATATTTTCACCAAACCGCTACTTGAGGCTCGTTTCAAAGAGCTATGCGTCAAAATAGGTCTTCTAGAGTTTGATGGAATCTCGAGAGAAGGAGATGATAATTGAGTGATACACACTGTCAAATTGTACATATTAAGAGATAACAATTAAGTCAGTTAAAATTTGTTATTATTTGTAGCTTGTTGAAGACACATGGAGAATAAGAGCTCATTTATTGAAATGGATACAAGGAGACAAGTCATCCATACATTTAGTCGACATTTGAGCGGAACATGAAGTCATAACAAAGTTATTAAAGATCAGCTCAGTTCAATTGTACATTTGTTAAGATTGAAACTGAAATTGCGATTTAGATTTCATTTAAAAGAAGATGAAGTACATTACAACTGAAGGAAAGCAGAATAGCAAATACAACACATGACTTTATTAACTCAACAACTCTTTCAAGGATGAAGATGATGTTGTGGAGGATAATAGTCAGAGTTTTTCACCCTGCACGTTTTGCATGAATTTCTTCACTCGATCGAAATGAAGGCAGCCCAGTCGAGATCATCCTGATCCTCAAAAGCCATCATTGCTCTCCAGATGGGTGGCGAGAAGTTAGTCTGCAGGAGAGGATTGCAAAGCACCAGCTCGTTAATGATGTCAAAAGACACCCGATATCGAGGCTGAAGAAAACCACATGGTGTGTCGGACTGAAATCGCTGTCATTACCCCTCCAGTCCCACCAAGCAGACCACTCAGGAGCAGTTTCATCTATCCGGTAATGTAATACCCACATCCCATGGTGAGGCAGCTGAAACTCTTGAGACAAGAGGAATTTTACTCCATTAAGACTGAAGGAGATCTCATCCTCATAAACGGTAGAATTATAAGCGCTAACCTTGAGCACATCCTGATGAAAAGAAATAGGGTGCACAGACAAGAAGTGGTCTAGCCCATTAGACTCCAAGTTGTTGATGGTCTCGTAATACACATCTGGTAGATTCCAATATTCCGCATACAAACTCCGATGATTGAAGATTTTATTTCGAGAGACTATGATCCTAGTCATCTCTTCTACGATGTCAAGTGGAGCGGTCATCTTCAATAAGTGTGTTAGAAGTCAAGGTAGAGAAAGGAGTTGGTGAATTAATTACCTCCTCCTTGTCAAAGGAACATTTATAGAGAGACATTTGAGTAGATGAAAAGTTCATTGCCACATCCTCACCCCTGGAGGAGATGACCTATCAGAATAGATGCAAAAAGAATTAAGTTGAAATTAAATGCTCATCTATCGTGTCAAGTCAAACTTTAGGAATGATAGCTAATCTGTCAAAAGGCTACGATTGTAGTGTCCCTCAAGGGATCAAAATCACAATCGTGCGATTGTAAAACGTTGTTAATGTCTTCAGACGATTCTCAAGGACTGGTTGACCACTACACGAAGGAAACTGTCAAAGTTACCATGCCAAATGATCAACAGAAAGATAGTTTCCCACTAGCAAAAAACTGCAGCTGCTTAGTTTTTTCATCTTAAGGATAGCTTCAAACTATCAAGTGTTTGGATAAGATGAAGGAGAGAGAAAACTATTCTATAAAGGCGCACATTTCGATTGTGGCAAAGATTTTTGTTGCGCATCACATTAAATGCGAACAACACAACGGCGTATTACCCGGAGCCACGTCAACCCTCCTACTCAATGCTTCAAGCCGCACTAGTTAATTTGATCAGGCACCTATATCAGCGTCGATCTCAGTCGTTCAAAGCAAAAAGGTGTTTCAATCTCAGCCTATGATTTGATAGAAAATCAATCATCATAATCAAGTAAACCCCTATTGCCGTCTTCTTGAACACTCCCCCCACTGCTACTTAATTAATCAAGATATCCAAAAAAATCTATACTTCAAGTATTCCAAGATCATCCATATTTAATCTCTGAGTCATGCCAAAAGCGAAGAATCCAATCATGTATACCAACACTTTTGCTAATCCCGAGCCCTTCGTCGTAACTGAGGAGACCTCTCTGGATGAAATTTTCCAGTTAGTTGATGACCTCAGCATCACCAATTGACAGCTTCTTGCATCTCAAGTCATGAAGGAGAAAATCCTAAACTAGAAGAATTTCTTCTCAATCACCACTAATGAGACGATTGCTAAGAAGATTGCCACACAGCTCATAACAGTACGATTGTCAAAGTTTCTAACTGCATGTCCGAGGAGATTTAGTCCAAATCGTGTACCCAAATTCTATGGAAATGCTACATTTGATGACGACGATCAATTCTTCCTAATGAAGGTTGCCTCGAAGGAGATAAAGGTTGATCCTGCTCTCATAGCTCAACATCACCATTTACCGCTGAAAGGAGTCCTTATCGCCAGTTATCTTTAGAACAATAAAGAGGAACTGAAGGCCCACTGGTTAAAATTGAAAAAGCCCATGGCCGCTGAAAAGTTCAAATCTATTTAAAGAGTATCAGAACTGAACCAATCTTATAAGACGCTCAGTGAGATCGCACTGAGGATGATCTATTGTTGGATTGGGTCACTATCTGAGTTAAGCAGTCCCAAATACTCCTTGATGATGGTTCTTGACGATTGCCCCGACAGAAATTGGGCAACATTCATCTTTGGGAGACTGCTTGAAAATGTGAAGAAGTACAAGGACATTCCAGCAAAAGGGAAGTTCACTACAAGTGTAAGTTTTGGATTGAAGGTTAGATACCTTCTTGAGAGCATTCAAGGAATACAAGATAAAGGAGAAGACATCATACCATCCGACTTTATTCCACCAAAGGATCAAGTCTATCAATTGAATCAAAAAGATAAAGAGGATGACATTTTTTACTACAAGGAAGTAGATGATGAGACAAATGAGGATCTTGCTATCATTCCGCCAGTCCACCCTGTTTAAGATTCCAAGAAATCAAAGAAGACAGGCAGCTCCACTAAAAAGCCTGAACAAAGGCGAAACGGAGTAAGAGGAATCTAATAGAGATGAACTCTGGAAACAACTCACAACAAGATAATCAACCTGCTGCCGAACTGCTCCAACATCAAAAAAGAAAGAAGGCACATCATGATTGCATTTCGATGTTATGCTTGAAGGGGTAGGTCAATCCTCAAAACCATTGGACACAGTTCCAAACTCTGAACCAGTACATCCTGAAGATATGAGATAGTAGTCATCCTCCAGCTCTAAGCAAACCACATCTCGTAAAGTACAGCAGGAGGATGACCATAACATCTACGAAGATTTCAATAAGGAAGCAGAAAAGTAGAATGCACCCCTCTTGGATTCAGGGGGAACTGATCATGTTGTCGTTCAACAGGAGACTACTTCAAGAGCATCAGCATAAAATCTAAAAATCATCAAAAGGAACATCACTAAATATCAGGCTGCTCTCAAGCAACTGTACACCCAGCTACAAGAACTATACACTCAGCATCAAGAACTAGATATTCAACGACGAAAGCTGGACAACAAGGAACAAATGTTCAGAACACGTCTCTCTCAGCTTCAAATCGAAGAAGAAGTAGCAGCAGCTGACTTCAAGAGACAACAAAAAGAGGAAGCTACTGAGCTTAAACGACAGCAAGAAGCAAATGCAGCAGTTGAACTCAAGAGACAAGAGGAGGAAGAAGTTGCCGAGATCAGAAAGAATGTTGAAGCAGCTATCGAACTGATGCAAAAAGAGAAAGAAGTAGTAGTTGCTGTAGAACATCGGAAGGCAGAGGAAGAGGCCGCTGCTGAAAATGCAAGAAATGATGCAGCAGCAGCAACAAAGGACAAAGAGGAAGAAGCAGCATCAAGCATAGCCCCTCCTCCACCTAAGTTTTCCACTGCTACTTCTCAGAGTCAAAACCATGAAAACTCTAGAGCACTCGCTATAGTTGAAGGAACCATGTGTCCCGATCCTGCCTCTGTCGCAACAACCCTTCTACCTTACAATGCTCTGTCACAAGAGAAAGATCAGCATTTGGATGAGCGTTTGGCTATTATGTTTGATATTGTCAAAAAGGGGGAAGAGAGAAGGGATGAGACATTGAAGTTGCAATTGACATTGATAGATCGAAGGCGAGAAGAGGATCAAAGAAAGCGAGAAGAGGAACAGAGATAACAAGAAGAGAAATAGAGAAAACGAGAAGAGGAACATAAAAGGTGAGATGTGGACTACAGAAAACAAGAAGAAGAGCGTAGGAAGCGTCATGAAGAAATAACAATGAAGTTGGAAACACTAATAGCTTCTAGAGAACAAGATTGGAAATACTTCAAAGAAGTAACGGCAACACTTAATGCGCAAGCTGGTCTGCTTCCCACGACTGCCACAACCTCCTCAAAGCCAAAAGATGGAGATTCCTCGAATCGAGAAAGGGAGAAGGACAAGGATCAAGACAAGCAAAATGAGTAGTACAAAGGTGATGGGTTATTGTTTTTGTCTTTTTTGTATGTCTTCCTTTATTACCGCAGTCTTAGGGCTTTTCATGTACTTGTAATCGATCATATCTAGTGAAAAGTGAAAAATTATTGGTTTGAAAACAACTACTCATTGTCTCCTACCGTGATTCTTGACTGGTTGAATTCACATGTTCCAGTGTGATCAACATTTTCCTCTTTTATTACTATAATTTGATTGATCATTAATCGAGAATTGTTATCCCATTAAGGGGGAACATCATTTAGAGTAGGTCGAGTGTAGAAGAAGCGCAGTTCTGAGAAATACTAGATAGACAAACATTGTAAAACCATATAAACTGCATCTTCTCGTCGACTTAGATAGACTTAGAGGTATGGTTTTGACAACATCGAAAAGGGGGAAATTGTTAGGTGTTCATGTAAAAATCCCACCTTAAATTGATGTTTAGATGTGTCAAAACTATATACCAAAGTAAAGGACTTAGAGTTATTACCTCATGTAATCCTTGCATAAGATGATCGAGTTGTAATAGTCCATGATAAGTGATTCGTCAAAACTATGAAACATTTTTGAAGAAGACGATATTCAGACGAGATAACTGTCAAACATAAAGGAGGAAGAGAGGCAGAGCAAGCAAAGGGTACGAAAAACTGCGTAGACAGTTTTTCCTGTCAAAGCTTGGATACTCAAAGAAAATTTTAGATACAGTGGTTTAAAGTAATTGTCGAGAGGCGCTTACAGTTTTAGACACAAACAGTTTTACGTCAAAGAATGCATACATAGCAAAATGTCGATCAAACGTAGAAGAACTCTAAGGAAGTCAACAATAAAAGACAATCAGACAATCAGTTGTGACTGACGTTTAACGTTGTTTGGCGTCTGACACATCAAGTACAAACTACCCTACAAATCAGGACAGTGTTACAAGAAAAGCAGAGAAGCAGGCGACTTTTTCAGAAAATGATGGACTATGATGAACATCCTTCTAAATGTCTCTACCGGCTATTTTCTGGTTCCCACCTATAAATAGCAGGAACAACAGAGACATAAAAACCTTTGCTAATCCAAAAGCCATCGCATATTTGAATCTCCGACACATTCATTGCCTCTCTTCTGAAACTAAAGCTCAAGCATTAAATGCTATCAAGCGAGAAGGCATTAATACCGTGGTTCATTTATTGAACACGAAGCATTCATTGCGTACAGTATCTTTGAAGATTCACTGTGTGACTTTGAGTACACGAGGATTAAGTCTGCTGACTTAATCTATTGTCCTTATGTTCTTACTTTCAGAGTAAGAACATAGCAGCTTGATCTTGCAAAGGAAGAAAAGGTTATTAAGGACAACTACCAACCTATGAATGTTCTGGGAAGAGCTTAACCATCCATTATACTAAAGAAGGAAAAGGGAGGTTTGTCCTCAGTCCAACTTCGACGACTGCCAGTTCACAGAGAAGACGCAGAGCCTTCGACGAACTGATGAAGGAGTGAAGTACAACCACCTGGGCGAGTGATCCATTGTGCTGTGGATGGAGGTCTCTACAGCAACTGGATATAGATCGTGAGGATTATATTTCATACCTTAGTGAATTATCGGATCTGATATCCAGAGAGTGGACGTAGGACTTAAGGCTCTGAACCACTATAAATGTCTTGTGTTGTTTACAGCTTTCATTTACTTTGTGCATCTTACAGTTTTAAATTATCTCTTGAACCTTCAACTCTTGCCTTAAAGTGTTGAAGCGTATAACTATAAACTGTTAATCTAAACTGCTCGATAACGTAAACTGCATTTCTAAAACTGTCACACATAAACTGAGTTGACAAGAAACTGAATTGTCCACGAATTACAGTGTATTTAACTGTTTTAATACTTCTGCCACACTTTATACGTCTTTTGATCTGGGACCAACAACGAGAATCTACAAAGAGAGGGCAAAAAGATTCCATGACAAGAATATCCGAGTGAAAGAGTTTTATGAAGGTGACATAGTTCTTGTGTTTAATTTTCCGTTAAATTCCATTCTCGTTGGGCAGGGCCGTAAAAGGTGTATGAAGTGTTTGAGAATGGTACATTGGAACTGGAGACCGAGGATGGACATCTATTTAAGGTGAAGGGGCAACACGTTTAGAGATTTCATACTCCCGAGTCACCTCGTCTTGTGAGTGCAATTTCTCTTGTATGATGGTAAGAATGGTCAGTTCATCGAGCTCCCAATGGTAAATGAAGTGCTTCCTGGGAGGCAACCCAATATTAATTTAATTGTTTTCAGTCTTTTAAATTGTTTCATATTAGTATTTTCCAAGCATTTCGTGTCACGTTTGGGGGGAATTAGCTTTTACAGGTGCACGTTTGAAGTTTGAATTTTGAAGAAAAACATGTTTTTAACTGTATTGTCCCGTGTGGGATGAGATGTGTCCCGTTCGGGACCATTGTCCTGAGCAGGACACCATCATCCCGTGTTGGAGCTTCTGAGGCAGAAAAAGACAAGAAATTTTGACGTATCCAGAACAGAACGCACACTGTTCAGTTCGGGACCGAGTTAATTTTGGCACAGAAATCTGCCTGGCTGAACCATCCCAAACGGGACAGGGCACATCCTGTCCGGGACCCGTCGCGATTTAAAAAAAATTCGAAGGGCAGAGACTTAATTCGCATCCTTCTTTTCTCCCGAACAATATCATTTTCCCCTTTTTCTGATTCCATTAAAAATTTTAGCTTCCAACAGGTATGTACTTCGTTAATTTCGTACATGTTGCTTTATTTGTTGATTTTATGGGTATTGAATGGTTGATTTTGAGATTTAGATGGTTGGAAGTTCTCCTTTGTGATTTGTGAGAATATGCCCATATGGTGTTCGATTGATTGCCTAAGAACTTGTTTTGGGTTAGGATTGTGCATATTATGTGCCTAAATTGTTGGTAATTGTTTCGATTTGGGCATTTCTTTTCACGCATGAGCATATGGGTTTTCCAAGGCAATATTGAGAAATGTTGTTATGATTTGATATTGTATATTCTCATTTGGAGATTTGGGTTTTGTTTTGATGGTGTTGATAGGATTTGATTGCACGTTGGAGGGTACCTAGAAGGTTTTGTATATATTTTTGCATGGTTTTTGTGAGTTCAATGGTTTTTCTTAAAGGATGACTGGCGTTTGTTGTGTATTGCAGTATTATGGCACCACGAGCCCATGTGACACGCCCAACTAATTTCAATGATGATGAATTTCGTGTATTACTTTCACTTTCGTTTGTGGTCCACAATATCCCCGTTCGAAGACTCTTACTGCTTTGGGGATAGAGGAGGATGTTACAACTATGTTTCATCGTATTTGTTATGACAAAATACTGCGGGAAAAGTAGCCAGCATATACGGATCAAACAAAATAATTTTTGGCATCAGTATCCGTTCACAGGAGTTCGGGCAACTGGCCGACTCATGTAAAATTCAAGATGGGGGGTCGGGAATATTCCCTTACACGAGCGCAGTTGGATGCCATCTATGGTTGTAAAAAAAGGCTTGGGTTTTGTTCCGGACGATTTCGATGCGAAGGAGTTTTTGATGGCATTATAAGGCGAAGTGGTTCACGGAAGCTTGCGAATGAAATTGGTGAAAGGATCTTTGATCAGAAATTGCGTGCTCAGATATATCCACAAGACATATCTAATTCAGTATCGGGAAGGAACGAGTCGAATAATGTCACCACTGCTGAGCTTTACATGCTTTATTTTAAGATGTCCGGAGTCTCTTTCTCCATGGCTGCCTTGGCTATGGATAATTGGAGCAGAGCACATTCTCAAATTCGGAGTAACATTTATTGTGACGGTATGATAACACCGATTCTTGATCATTTTGAGATTTATCGATTGGGGACTCCTGTGCCAGTAGCGAAGGTCAATGTCCAGGTCCTTACCTTGGTGAAATACATTACCACTTCTAGATAGGGTGCATATTATTATAAGGTTGTGGATGATGAGTGGATTAGACTTTTGGATACCGCTGCCACACATATTTCGGATCATAATGATAAGGAGAATTGGTTGTTGAAAACACCTCAACATAGAGTGCCTTGGTTCAATAAAGGCCGTGATGGGGTTTTTGCGAGATATGAGGTTCAGAAGTGTTGGTTGAAGAACATGGTGTAGATGAGATGGAGAAGGACCCGATTGGTGATCAGGGAGCAGGCACATTAATATATGGGGGATCTGCCACGTGGCAGGAAGACCTGCTTGATATGATGAGAGGTCTGAACATGTCTATGGCAGGTTTAGATATGAGGATGGAAACTCTGGGGACAAATGTGACTTCTATGATAGCCGATATGGTATAGCAGAGAGCGTGGTTTGAGAATCGTTTTGATAAGGAGGACGCGGGCTTGACTGGATTCGAGACTGAAGTTCATGATGTATACTATCAGCTTCCAACTTACTATCTGCGCCGCTGGCTAAATGATGATCCTCCGGGCCCTAATCATCAGTGATCACCATCTTACCGTCTCTTCAAACTTAGTCTTACTTTGGAATAAGTTTGGGGAGTGGGAATGGACGCCTGTTTATTCTTCTTTTTACTATTTACCAAGTTTGAATTCATGGGTAGTGTTTATTTAGTTTATTTTAATGCTTGGATGATTTAATATTCGATTGGGTTATATAAAATTATGATTTAAAGTTTATTTTGAAGGTTTATTCGGTGGAATTTCTATTTTGAATGGTTGTTTTTCTTTGGTTGTTTGGAACAGGTGGATAGAGCTTAAACAGTCGGAACCACGCTGAAACTTTTGTGATTCTACCTCTTAAAACCATCGGAAGTGGGGTACACAAATTTTAACACCTAATTCTTACACTAGCTTGAGTTGAATGATATATGTGCTGAGTTAAAATGCTTGTAAGTGAAGTCTGTATAAAAAAGAAAAATTAACGTCTAAGATTGAAGTAGTGATGAGGCATTATCATGATTAGATTTCATTTGAGTTTATGATAGGGCGAAATTAATTGATGTTGATGCATGTGTCAGTCGAACAAATTTTGCACTGGACTTCATGTAATATTTATGCTTAAAACTCAATACCTTAAAACTTGTGAGAATTGAGCCTTGTTTGGTTGTGAGAGGCGAGGCACAAGTGGAATATGTAATGTCTGTCGATATCATCTTGTTGAACAAGCTACTTTGAAATAGAAAATGATGTTAGGCCATTCTTTCTTAATACCAACCTTAAATACTTTTGGAGGATAAGGTGGAAATATGTTATGCTAACCATTGTTTCGGAGCTAAGTTGAGCCAATAATTTGTTTGAATAATATTAGGACTAATTTTGAGGTTGGGATGAAAAATTGAAGAAAAGAATTTGAGAGCTAAGAATTGAATGAATGTGAGTGCATTGAAAATATTTAATTGGTAATCCTTATGGGGGTGTTACGAAAAAAAATGAGTTGTGTTAAATACTGGGAAGTGTCCAAAGAGAAAAAAGTTGTTAAAGTGTGGTATGAATTGCTTGTTGAAAGATTGAATGGTTGATTGTTTGAGAATGGGAAAATGGGGATGAATGAGTCACTAAAGCCTTAAACACCCTACCTGTTAGTAAGCCACGCTACAACCAGATTAAAGTCATATCGGATTCTAAGATGATGTGGTGATGTGAATAAGTGTGTTAGAGATGAACAATATGAATGAAGCTTGTGCACTTGTTCTTGAGAGAGAAAAAAATCCTATACACCTGAGTTTGAGTGTTGTACCCTTAGATGATCACATGTCCGTAAGATTGAGTTCTATGTATTAATAAAAACATGATGGATATTGACAAATTTGTGAAATCGAAACATGCATTGATAGATAGTGATGAGCCGTGAAGCATTGCACCAAGTGAATGAAAATCTTATTTCTTGTTTTGGATTGAGGACAATCAAAGGCTTATGTTTGGGGGGTTTGATATGTGTGTATTTTTTGCTATTTTAGAGTATTTAATTGCATGATGCGATGGAATTAGGTGCACAAATCATACACATATCTCTTCTTTTTATTGATTTTACCTTCACTTGGTATTTGAGAGATGTTCAAGTGTGCAGGCCATGAAACGAGCAAGAAATCTGGGTTTTTGAGCAAAATTGGCTAAGGACAAGAACTGTCCCGAGTGGGATAATTCATCCCATTTAGGACCATCATCCTGTGTGGGACAATGTCCTCTTATTCGGGACCGAAGCTCGGGAGGCACCGTTCTATTCAGAACTCGGAAGTTTGTGATATGTGTGTAAAATGACCTATTTTTCGATGTGTGAGCGTGCATGTTTGTGGCCATTTTACCTTCATATCATATGTTTTTGTCGTTCTTTTGTCTTGTTTTTGTGTTTTCGTGTTTGAAATGATGTAGGATACATTTTGAGCATAATATAGCATATTTTGGAGAGTTTTGGAGGAAAATCGTCCAAGTATGAAGTCCGAGGAGGCTAAGTTCGCCCAAGCGGTGCAAAAAGAGGAGTTTCAGGAGCTTGGAAGAGTTACCCGGCCGAGCGGTGTGCAGGCTCGGCCGAGCTGCCCGACAGAGAGCTCGCTCGGCCGATTAGTGTGCAGGCTCGGCCGAGCCGTGGAACAGAGACGTTGTTCGGCCGAGCGAGGCAGGCTCGGCCGAGCCAGGTCGGGCTTCCCATTTCCCTGCGGATCTTCTGGTGGCTCGGGCGAGCCAACTTCAGCTTGTGCGATCCGAGGCCCTGCTAGCTCGTCTATAAAAGGGGGAAAATAAATTAAATGAAAAAACTTTTGCCCAATTGGAGAATAACCGTCACGAACTTCCATCTAGATTCATCTCTACACTTCCTTCCCCACTTGAATCAATGAGAACCAAGGAACATTCCATCGTCTTGGTGAAATTTGAAGAAGGAGAATAGGTGGATTGGATTCAACGAAGGCAATCGTAGAAGATCAATTTTGACCTTGTAGCTTTGTAATGTCAATTCTTATTTCTCAACTTGTATTGCTTCTAATTCAATGTATGATGAACTAAATTCCTAAGTGAGTGTTGTAATATGGATATTGAGATGGATTGAATCTACTATGCTTGTTTACTTTCCTATGAAGGCTTGATTTGCACTTGAGCTTGTTCATACCTATTAGATGTAGGTAATAGCCAATCTATAGGTAGTTGATGTGAACGTTGCAGCCAATACGCGGACGGAATCTTCGTGAAAAGTGCATAATCATATAGTTTTAGTTCCAATCCATGTGCGGGGCTAGGATTATAGGGCAATAATCGACGGTCGGTTGGGAGTGGCCTCGGAGTTAATAACGTAGCTATTTGCAACTTCGAGAGTCATCTACCGCTAGTTATCCGTAGCAAGTGACTAGTGAATATAAGAGTCGGTTGCTCAACTTCATAGGAATTAAAATCCGTTTACAACATAGCTTGATTTAATTTGGATCAATTGAAGGTTACAAACACTCACTTCCTTCTAAGATTGTCAGACATGTTACTCTAATCTACCCAAACATTTGATAAAAGTAAGTGATTGGTAAAGTTTGCAAATTGTTGAATGCTTGATTGTGTGCATTTGTAGTTTAGTTTGAAATTCATAGCTTGATAGATAAAGAAAATGAACGGCAATTGTATTTCTTTGATATTAATACACCTTCCTACGAGTAAATAGTTTCCACGAGAGCGAATTGAAAAAGAACTCGGATTGATAATTTAACGTGAAATTGTGTGTCAGTTCACACGACCGTCAGTTTGGCGTGTAATTTGAGCAACAGGGGTCTGTCTTGAGGGATACCATTCTATCCCATTCGAGACAGGCATCCCACTTGGGACAGATCCATCCCACTCGGGACCCGACGTATTTTTTGAATTTTTCAGAGAACTTTATCCCACTCATGATGAAGTCATCCCACTCGGGACCAAAGCGGGAATTTTAGTTATAAAAGCAAGAGAGATCACAATATGAAGGGAGAGACTGGATATAACCTAGGGAAGAGAGAGGCTCGAAGAAAAGAAAAGAAAGAAAACTTCAAGGGTGAAGAATCAAAGATCTGTTGGGATTGTATACTGAAAGCATATATGATTAGGTGTTTTGTACACTGGTCTTCATATATGTGTTGCTACAACAATGCTCGCTATCTGATGAAACAAACGTACAACGAACCATAATATCATATTATCTCGCCTATAGGGATGACCATATGGTGTGTAGGAGATCACAGAGGATCATATGAGTCGTTTGACCTAGCGAGATATAAACAGAATCACAGCTGAGACAGTCCCTAGATAAGCTGTCGATCTAAGCTGCGGCACATCGGTTCATAAGTAGGCTTATCCTAGCTACTTGATGTATCGGTACATGTTTATTATTGATGGGATCAACAGTGGGATGTACCATTCTCATTGACATAAGAATGAGCTAGATCCCTAACATACTTCCTATGATCTTAAACCTAACTGAAGGATAAGGGGCACATACAGATTGACCACACTTTAATTTACCATGGTGGCGAGTCTTAAATGTACTCTTATACCCGTATTTTGGGTGTTGGCAATTTGTGTGTTGCATGCTTCGGCTGGACGTTTAGGTAAGCGTATCCGGTGGTGACATTCCCTGAGGAGCTCACAAGGTTGATTATGCTAAACTCTGCAGGTTGCATTATTTAATTCAGGCATAAGTGAAAAGGAGTGAGTGGTATTACTTAGGAAATAAGAGATTAATTAATTATGGTTGATTGTCATAAGCTAAATCAATCAATTAATGAATGCCTAAAACCTTAAATATGTGGATCATGTTAGTTTGGTGCAACCCGTTCCTAATAACGTGGTAATAAAGGGGCGAGTAAGCATTGTTACCGTGGTGAAGGTTAAAACAATGTTTTATTAATTAATTATGTTATGGGTTGAACAAGGAAGAATTAATTAATAAAGAGGTCCCACTTTATCTGATCCCTAGTCTAGCCCATGAACTGCTCAAGCCCATTAGGGTTAGGGTTTCTCAAGATCCTAACACTATATATAGGCCTTCTCTCTATCAGATCACGATTAGATTTTAGTCTATTGAGCGAAAAGAGAGAGAACGGCGGCGGCTGATCCGGAGGGAGTGACTGATCGATTTCTCAGATCTCGGATCAAACTTGGTAGATAATCTTCACCAGATTTCCAAGGAGCAAGGGAACAGATAAGAAGATCAGATCTGTAGGAACAACCTTCCAACGCCATTGTTCAGATTCAGATCCAAATTTACTTCATTGTTTTATTCTCCGTTCTAGATCTTTAGATCAAACGTTGAAGATCAGGTATTCCTAAATTCCATTATCTGCAATTAATTTTGTAGGAGCATGCATAGGATCGACTGGTTTATTTAATTAAAATTTATTCCTGGTATACTAAGAACGAACCTTGGCAAGAATTTACTTAATGACAACTCATGTTGTCCATTGTAGACTCAAACCCTGCAATTGGTATCAGAGCCAGGTTAATATTCTTAGGCTCTATCTTGGATAAATTGAAATTAAATAAATATGTATGTTCATGGATGGATTTAAATTGTCGTGGATGTTTTGTTCTCATGGCTTTCTCGTTTTTGGATCTGTTTTTCACCACGTGAAAATCAGGGGTTAGATTTGATAGGAAATTAAGTAATAGACCTAGATCTTTTTTTTTATTTTCTTCATTTTTCAAATCTGCAAAATTTGAGATCCGAAAGAACGAAGATACGAGAACGAAGAACTCGACAACTGTTTCAGTACCCTATCATTTCGGTCCAGTAGAGGAGGTAGCTGCCACGCCAGCGCCGACGAGCAGAGGTGGGTGGCGGCGGCACGATGAAACCCTAGGGTTTTCTCCCTGCTGTTGGGCTGTATGTGCTAACCAACGAGGAGATCCAGTCCTGTGAGTGCAGGTGGCTGCGCGCTTTAGGCGTGCGGCGATGGTTGTGTCCCGGCACAGGCAGGGCCGCGCGTGCGGTGGTTATCGAGCAGCGCAGCCTTTGCTGCAACTGCTGCTGCTCTGTTCGACCTGTCTTCCTCCGGTGTGTGCACGGGCTAGTCGTCAGTTGCAGCGGCGGGTTGTGCTAGCCGCGGTGGTGGTTTTGCGCAGCAAGGGCCGCGCGTCGCTGCGCGCGGCGGCCGTGGACCTGTATGCAGCCTTGCAGCATTTACTGCTACCTCTACGCGAATCATATGGATACGTCAACGTCGTGGTGGCCTGATTCGGTGACTGGCGCTGCTGCTGGTGGTGACAGTCGCCGTAAATGGCAGCGGCAGCTGCTGGTGGCACCGGTGATGGCAGCGAGTGGAGTTGGTGGCGCAGGCTGCGGGTGTTCCGACTGGCGGCGGCCGGAATGGCGGCTGGGGCTGAGGGCTTAAGTGTGTCGGCTAGGGTTTCGAAACCTAGGGTTTGCGTTGCTGATTGGGCCTGAAACTCTAATTTGCAGCCCAATTGCTGTTTTTTTCAGCCAGGTTCAGATTTCAAGTTCAATGGAGGCCCATTTTGAAGATCTGTATCAGAAAATAAATCTTGTAATAGATTAGATTTAATTATTTTTTAGTTGTAATTGCATCTGTTGGCCACGAGAAATTTTATTGATTTATTTAATTATTTCTCGTACTGATGTGATTTATTATGTGCGCACTAGTAAATAATAGGAAAGCATGTTTACTTGCATTAATTATTTACTGTTTAAGCATGTTGTAATTTTTAAATTATAAAGCATGCTTTATGTGATTTATTTTATGTTTTAAATTGTGTCTTTAAATTCCAGGATTCATATTAATTTATGATGGAATTTTAGATATGACATAATTTATGGCAACATAAAATAGTGTGTGCGCATGAAACCTTTGGAATTAAAAATACTAAGCTGGATTTTGGTTCTTTTCTAGCCAAGATCATTAGACCTCCACAAATGTGATGAGGTTTCCAAATAAAACATTTATTTTAAGATGAGAAGTGGGAGCCTCTAAGCAAACGTCTACTCGAGTAGCTTTCATTGAGACAACTCTCACAAGTCTCTAGGATTAATCTAAATGGGATAACAAAAGATGTAAAGGGCATGCGGTATCGGTCGAGTACGTATGCCAAATCACCTTTTAACATCCGGAGATAGGATTGTGGTTTATCTGATTTATATGTTACCTGGAGTATAACTCATTTGTGATGTCCCTGCTCCGGATAGGTGAACATGGTCTAAAGAATTCCAATATTAATTTCTTTTGCCGGCGGATACTTGGCATGGAGAGAAATTAAAACACCTATTTTTGGTCTCGTTGAGCATTTGCCGTAAACGTCTAATCGGGTAGCTTGCGGTAAATTAGCTTGGGCAATTGGAGGAAGAAAATTGCATTGTTTTATCTAAAGATTCTATGCATATTTGTTTCAGTTGTTCATAGTATGTGCTTATTTTAATTTAGCTTATTTGTTTTCAGATATGTCTATGAACAATGTCATTTATATCCTCGCTTAAAATCCTCTCAATGGTCCGAATTTCCTTAAATGGAAACGTAATTTTGATTATATCCTTGTTGCGGAAGAACACAAGTTTGTCCTTACTGATCCTTGTCCGTCAGTCCCAGCTGCTGATGCTACTACCGAGCGGTAGCAGTCTTACAATAAGTAGATCAAGTCTAATAATGTAGTGAAATGCTACATGATGACCACTATGAGTAAGGTACTGCACCTGCAGCATCAACATTATGATAAGGCCTGTGAGATTATGGATAATCTAACAGCGACTTATGGGGAGACGGACAAAACTGTTTGATTCAATCTCATGAAGGAGATTGTGAGTAAGAAAATGTCTGAAGGCAGTTCAATGAGAGAGTACGTGTTTTCCATGACTCACCTCATGTATGAACTAACGTTGCATGGTGGTGGTATTGACGCAGAAGCCCAAGTCGATATCATACTAAACTCTCTTCCCAAGTCCTTTGGAAACTTCAGGTTGAATGCTGTGATGAACAAGAAGGAGTATACTCTTAATGAGTTACTCAGCGACTTGATGGCAGCACTGTCCCTGATGGAACCCGAGAAAGCAGTTTTGGTTTCTTCTGGTAGCCGGTGTGCTGCTCCTAAACGAGCAAAACCTAAAAGAACGGCTAGGAATAAGAACAAGAAAACTGCTGGTGGGAACAATGGAGTTTATGCTCCAAAGAAAAAGGCTGGGAAAGTTAAAGGAAAGGGCAAGTGTTACGGTTGTGGCAACCTAGGACACTGGAAAGCAAATTGTCCAGGTGTTAACACCAATGGACGAGGTACGTCATCATCTACAAGATTTACTATCAGTTTTCTACTCCTTGTGAGTAGTGCTTACTGTGAATACTAATCATGTTTTGGCTGCGCTGTGCATATAATCAAGCTGATGATAATGCTTGAGGATGACGGGACTACCAACTCCAAGGAAGATGCTGGAGATTGTTCTCAAGCTAATGGAGTTATTTGCTTTGAGTTTATGTTAAAAACTCTATTTTGATTCAAGTGTCTGGAGAGATGTTGTTTTGGTTTTGATAAACATATTTTTCATCTATTGTTATGGATTATCAGTTATTCGATAGAGTTTATCTATCACGAATGAATAACAGTGTTTTCTATTATGGATGATTGTCTCTTCATTACTTGATTACATAAACTATCAGTGTTCTAAGGTATAATTTAAAGAATATCTATAGAGATAGGTTACATCAGTCTATGTAGTTTTAAGTAATTCATGGAATTATCGATTCAATCAAGGTATTCCTAAAAATGGTACTTATGACAACTGCTTAGAGGTAAAAGATGGTAACCAGGCCTTTTAATAGGCAATTGTATCTCTATAGGTTATTTCGTGTTTGCTCTGGTTTGCTATTTTGAGTCTACTTCCGCAGTTGCCTTAACAGGCATTGATACTGTAATCATTTAAGATTTGGATATGTTTATCTAGTCTACAAGTCTTAGTCTCTTGCTTTAATCAAGAGCATTCAAGACTAAGGTAGAGAATAAGTTAAACAAAACAGTAAAAATATTATGGTTCATTCATAATGGTGTGTCTTAAATGATAGGTTTTTTTAGTAGCTGACAGAGCAAAGGGATTGCATCCCAGTTAACTACACCTATTATTCCTCGATTGGGATAGTGTAGGTAAAACGAAGATTCTTTAAAATTTTATAAGTTATGCCAGCTTTGCCAAATTTTCATTTTTGGGAAGAGCGCCAAAATCAGTTGTGTGTTTGCTTAATCTAGTGCCTTCTAAATCAGTTCCAAATACCCTAGCAGACCTTGACACTGTCAAAAGCGCAATGATGGGTAATTCGGTTGTTAAGCTGATATGGGAAACTTATTGTTTGGAAGAAAGGTTTAAGCTAGTACTGCATTGTGGGCTATTTCAGGTAAACGAAAAAGATGGTTGCTTTGTATATCCTAGATACAAGCAAGTTGTATATGATGAAACCATGAATCCAAATGTGAGATTGTTCTCTAACGTTTTAGAGAAGACAATTCAAATCCATCAGGAAATACCCCGTGGCATATTGATCATACCTTGGAAGGTATGGTACCAATTGCACGATCACCTGTGTAAGGTGGTAAACCAAAAATTAATGCACCATTAACTGACAACGTAAAAGGAGCATCGTTGTAGTGGGTGGTTGCCTTAACAGGCTTAATTGTACTGGTTCGTGGAAAGAGTCTCTGGACTTGTTCCCAGCTTAACAAACAACATCGTACCTATCCCTTAAAGCGCAACAAAGCTGTTAAGACAAACGATGCAGTTGAATGACTTCAAGTCATGAATTCAGAAATGAATCAGTAAAGCTTATGGTTGTATATCAAGATCAGTGATTGCCAAATAGCTTACCAGCTATAAGTAACTTATTGATATACAAAAAAAAAATGCTCGAATGGTAACCTATTATGTTTTTGAAGGTCTAGGTTAGTGAGCAGGGTATGTTTCACAACAAGACCTTCTCACTGGTTGCAATTATCAAACCCATTCGATTCTTTTAACCATAACAGGACATATGAATCCTAAGTATCTGGAAGATAGATGATATCATCCGTATTTTATAAACGGGTACCTTGATTAAAGGTGATGACATCTATGCGCAACAACCAGATAAGTTATGTCCGTAAGCATCGTGTCTTGAAGCCAAGGAAGTTGAAGTATGAACTTAAAGGAGCTTCAAAGTCATGAAACAGACATTTCAATATTGTCTATCGAGAATGAGAGTTTCATGTACCAGTTATGTGTCAGCGGAAGCGTGGTTTTCCTTGCACATTATGCAGATAGTATTTTCACATTCGGAAACGATGTGGAGATATTGTTAGGCACAAAGGATGGTTATCCAAACAGTTTCAGAAGCAGGACTTATGAGATTTTGGAACGTCTTTTGAATGAAAGTCTTGTGTTGCCACAATAAAAAGATGTTCAGGTATCTCAAGTCGCTTAAATTGATTTTATGGTGAGTCG
>JAPKLW010000064.1:921454-941699 GCA_026898455.1 Plectranthus barbatus | reverse complement strand
AAGTCTTGTGTTGCCACAATAAAAGGATGTTCAGGTATCTCAAGTCGCTTAAATTGATTTTATGGTGAGTCGTTCATAGCAAGAAAGATTTTTGTCTTTCTATATTGTAAATAAACGAAGTTAGATATATGTACTGCTATAAGCATGTTAAAAAGATATCAGTTCAACTCTGGATAGGCACATTGACATATATGAGCCATGTGAGTTGAATGGCATCGGATATCCAGGAGGATCATAAGGAAAGGAAATCGACCTCTAACTATGTGTTGGCCTTGGAGGAGGAGTTATAGGAATCTAACACAAAAGTGTGTTGCGGATTCCGGTATGAAGGCAGAGTTTTTGACAGCTTCATTAGCTTTGCAAGAAGCAGTATAACTCCGGTGTTATCCTCTGGAGGTGTGTGTTCTGAGTTTGCCTAATAAAATCACATGGAATTGTGATCATGTTGGTGCAATGACAATCTCAAGGGAACCCAAGACTCACAAGGTGGTGAAACACATAGGATGTGTGGTATCACATAATACGAGAAATTGTGACTAGAGGCGACGTGAATGCAGTGGGAGTGATTGACTGTATAGACACAATTAATACTTTGATAAAGCAATGGTATTATGCTTTAAGTATAAGTGGGAGATTGTTGGGATTGTATACTGAAAGCATATATGATTAAATGTTTTGTACACTGGTCTTCATATATGTGTTGCTACAACAATAGTCGCTGTATGATGAAACAAATGTACAACGAACAATAATATCCTATTATCTCGCCTATAGGGATGACCATATTGTGTGTAGGAGATCACAGAGGATCATATGAGTCGTTTGACCTAGCGAGATATAAACAGTATCACAGTTGAGACAGTCCCTGGATAGACTATCGGTCTAAGCTGCGGCACATCGGTTCATAAGTGGGCTTATCCTAGCTACT
The DNA here is from genome assembly GCA_026898455.1 of Plectranthus barbatus. Taxonomy (NCBI): domain Eukaryota; kingdom Viridiplantae; phylum Streptophyta; class Magnoliopsida; order Lamiales; family Lamiaceae; genus Plectranthus; species Plectranthus barbatus. Next base: position 940,771 of record JAPKLW010000064.1, on the reverse strand, counting down.
TGATGTGTTTGTACATGGTTATATATTGATGGGATCAACAGTGGGATGTGCAATTCTCATTGACATATGAATGAGCCAGATCCCTAGCATACTTCCTTTGATCTTAAACCTAACTGAAGGATAAGGGGCACACACAGATTGACCACACTTTAATTTACCATAATGGCGAGTCTTAAATGTACTCTTATACCTGTATTTTGGGTGTTGGGAATTTTTGTATGGGCTGCTCAGGCTGGACGTTTAGGTAAGCATATCCGTTTCAGGATAGTGACATTCCCTGAGGAGCTCACAAGGTTCATTATGCTAAACCCTGCAGGATGAATTATTTAATTCAGGCATAAGTTAAAAGGAGTGAGTGGTATTACTCAGGAAATAAGAGATGAATTAATTATTGCTGATTGTCATAAGCTAAATTAATTAATGAATGTCTAAAACCTTAAATATGTGGATCATGTTAGTTTAGTGCAACCCGTTCCTAATAACGTGGTAATAAAGGGGCGAGTCAGCATTGTTACCGTGGTGAAGGTTAAAACAATGTTTTATTAATTAATTATGTTCTGGGTTGAACAAGGAAGAATTAATTAATAAAGAGGTCCCACTTTATCTGATCCCTAGTCTGGCCCATGAGCTGCTCAAGCCCATTAGGGTTAGGGTTTCTCAAAACCCTAACACTATATATATTCCTTTCTTTTTATCAGATCAGTAGTGGTTTTTCAGTATATTGAAAATAGAGGGAGAGACGACGGCGGCTGATCTGTGGGAGGAACTGATCGATTTCTCCGTATCTCGGATCCAACTTGGTAGATAATCTTCACCAGATTTCCAAGGAGCAAGGCAACAAATCAGAAGATCAGATCTGTAGGAACAACTGTTCATCGCCATTGTTCAGATTCAAATCCAGATTTCCTTCATCGTTCTATTCTCCGATCCAGATCTGTAGATCAAACGTTGATGATCAGGTATTCCTAAATTCCATCCTCTGCATTTAATTTTGTAGGAGAATGCATAGGTTCGCATGGTTTATTTAATTGAAATTTATTCTTGGTATCATAAGAACGATCCTTGGCAAGAATTTATTTAATGGCAACTCATGTTGTCCATCGTAGACTCAAACCCTACAAGATCGAGGATAGGAATCGCCACAGAATTGAAGATCCATCATCTAAATTATAAGATTTCTTGTTACTCATTTCATCTATGTTCAATTGGGAGAGGAGCATGTTTCTATTTGAATTCATTAGTAGCTAATTTAATTGTTGTGGATTAGGATGTGATTGGGAATGATTTTTTGTATATTGTTTGGTTTGATGTTTTGAATTTTCAAAGGTTTGATTATTGTTGTGGAACACAATTGAATTTCATATATGCTTGATCTTCATGTATGGATATTGTGCCTCAATTAACTAGCTTGATAGGTTGGTGAAATCTTAGGAGATTACAACAATAATTGGGTGTCTCTTCACTTAGACGATAGGTGATGTGGTATCTAGATCTTGAATTCTTGAGCTTTTGGGAGTCAATCGGAATCAACAAACTTAGATCTAGGTTGAGATTAAGATTGGTCAATTATTATTGCGCCAGTACTAAGGGTAATAATTAAAAAAGAGAATTGATCCAAATTGTTAATTGGAAATTGGTTATTTTGACAAATCCAAACATATTCCAACTCTTCAAAATTCATCTTAAGTTCCTCGACTTCTTTCTCTCATTGGTTATCTTGCATTAGTTGTGTGGTGTTTTATTTAGTAATTTGTTTTAAGCCTTAAGATTTTAGGAAATATATAATTGAAACTTTCAAACCTATTTATTCATTGCAACAGGCGAGTTGAGTCTCTGTGTTCGATAATTTTACTTGATAAAAATACTACACCAAGGGGTCAGGATTTGATCGGAAAGTGTGAATAAGTATCCCAGTTTGAGGCTTTAAAGAAAAGAAAGGAAATTAACAAAAAGAGTTTGAGTGGAAAAGAAAGAAGAAAGAAAAGAAAAATGAAAAGAAGAGTGAATGGTGCAAATCAAATGAAAAATGTACACCAACAAACAAAAAAAAATTGTGGAGAAAAGAAACATGCAAAATCACGATGAAAAGCAAAAGAAAGAAAGAATATGCGTTGGTATATGCCTCGGGATTGGTTGATGTTGAACAATCGATTGGGGGTTATGGGTTATTGTGGAGGATAGTCTTTTTAGCCCAAACCACCTACCTTTAGTCAACCACATTATAACCGAAATAAAGACCTTGTTGATTCTAGGAGAAGATTCATTGTAGTATTGTATAGGATTCAAGCTTATGGAAATTGAACTTGATATCTTGTGAATGAGTGAGTGGTACCTAAACACGAAAAGGAGTGTGCTTTATTGTTTCATCCACTTTGTTGAGGGGTTTGAGTCTCTTGTACTTGAGCTTTAATTCTCTAGACAGACTATTCATGATGAGTCTGCAGGCAAACTCATCAGAAGCTACCCATCTGTCATAGAACACTCGCTCATAACCAGTACAGTTCCAATATTTGGGAGTTATAGGGTCCATGTAAAGAACATGGGCATGTTTTGCAGTGCAGAGTATTTCTATGAAGCATAACTTCCACTCAGGAAAATTTGGACCAGTTAAAGGGTTTGTTATTAAGAGGTTGACAACGTGTGCAATAGACATGTCTGAAAATAATAAATTAAAACAAAAAGTAAAACATAGTCGCAAACTATTGAAACAATTAAATATTGAAACCTTATGATAAAGCAATATTAATGTTTCCTCCAATTTGCCTAAGTATTACTATTGCAAGCCACACATGTGGGCCTTTACAACAAAACACTTAACCAGACTGCATCTTTCAATTCCAATCCATGCCCGGGTTCCTTAGACAAATGGAATTAATAATTGGAGACTAACTTAAGACCATATTATCCTACTGAGCAAGGACATCACAAATGAGTTATACTCTCGATAACATCTAAGCTAGCTTACCACCAAAGCCAACCCTGCCATATAAGGATCTATTGAAACACACCTGATCCCTATAATAAGGCTGTCTCATTTAATTCAATCCGTAGAGAACTTATGAAAATTCAATACGCAAGCTACAGATGTACACGTTTACGCATGAACTCCCACTTCTCACATGAAATAAATGTTTGGTTTAAGAAATCCTATCTATTAGAACTTATGAATAATAAATTAAGTAAGCTACACATGTAGACGTTTACATAATAAATTACCCACTTCCCATAAAGGATCGCTTTGTGGAAGTCTTACTAAATTATGAGTTTAGTATTTTTTAGTTCATAAGGTTCAATTGCAAAGATTATTTTATGTAGCCATAATTATAACATTGCTAAAATCCTATCATGCATAGCATGAACCCCAAATTCATAGTTATAATTAATTACTCAAAATAAATCACATAGCATGCTTTAAAGCTCTAAATAAAAGCAGTAAACGTGCTCCTATTATCTACAACAAGCTTATATGTTGCGCATTTAAATTAAACACATATATCATGCGAATACAGATAATAAAACAAATAAAAAATGTCCTCATGGCCTCATGATACAAAATAAAAATAATTCAAACTATTACAAGTTGGAATTAATTATACAAATCTTGGACTGGGCTCCCACTACTTGGACTGTGATCTGAATTTATTTTCTGAATTTGGGACTCCAAGATTTGATTCATCTTAAAATTGGACAACTGGGCCTGTTAACCAAATCGCAGGCCTAGGCACACATTGCAAGCCCAATAGCCCGCGAGACCTTGGCCCGACGAGCCACCACCGGTGAACCACCGCCACCGGCGACTCGTCGCCATTGCAAGGGCTCTTGGAATCGTGCAGCAGCCATGCACGTACGAGGCTCGGAGGAGATGCGCATCCCGACTCGCACACACAAACCCTAGGGTTTGTGCTAGTTGCGGCCGCGTCGCCCCCACCGACCACCGTCGCCGGCCTCCGCCTCCCGAGCCCACGCCGCACCACCAAGTCCCGTCGCTGCCTGGAGAGTGCCTGCCTGGTGCCAGCGAACGTGCGCAGGGCTGCGCAGGTGCTGCACGCGCGCGCTAACCCTAGGTTTCCACTACGCTGCACACGCCCGTCGCGCCCAGGCCACCCTTGCCCACCGTCCCGGCAGGTGCTAGCCTCCCAGCATTGTCGTCCCAAGACCCCCGCACTGCACCTGACCTGCTGTTGGCCGCGTGGCTGCTGCCCGTCACGTGCGTGCACCGTACGCTGAAACCCTAGGGTTTCTGCACGGCTTTGCCGCCGTCGTGGCCGCCGTGCGCCTGCGCCGCCATGCCCCTCGCTGCATGCGAACGCCGTGCACGGCCTGCTGTCGTGCCGGCGCTGTCGGGCGCCATCGTGAGGTCCTTCGTTCTTCGTGTTCTTCGTTCTTCGTGTTCTTCGTGTTCTTCATTCTCCATTTTACAGATTTAATTTTTAAATAAAATATTACATTGAATAATCCTATTTACAATCTAAAAATCTAAATCTAACCACGTATTTATTTTGTGGGTGTAAAACGAACCAATATAAAAGGGCGGATTAACCCAAGAACCACGAGGACGAAAAACATAACCATACAATCCAAAACCCATGCAATCATTCAATAATAATTATCATGCAAATCATAGGAAATATTATCTTTTTCGATAGAGCCAATTAATTCAACCAGACTTTGATACCAATTGAAGGTATTCGTGAACTGAATCACAAAGTCGTTTACCAAGGATCGTTAATTGGAATATCAAAAATAAATTGTTATGCCTATGATTAATCCTAGCATGCTCCTACTGAATATGCATAAGGGGGTTTATGCAGAATACCTGGATTGCGAAACCCTGAAGAACGAGTGTGCGGAGATTCCTCTTGAACTTTTCCCACGCACAAAGATTTAATTCCAAACAGATTGAGGAAATAAATCTAATAAAATTAGTAAGCAATTTTTGAAAACAAGAAGGAGAGATAAGAAGAAGATAATCCTTCTGATCTGTATCCAAACTCAATCTGAATATCTGGTGAAGATTCTCTTCAGATTCCTGCCCGGTTGAGAAGCAGAATTTCCTCCTCATTTCTCAGATCTAGTCGTTCACCACAACTCCCAAAACCTGGTTTGCTGTGTGCAACTTTTGATCTTGTGGTGTGTTGAGATTTGAGGAACTGAGGCCTATTTATAAGAAAATACTGGACTTCTATTGGGTTTGAGTTTCTTGGGCCAGACCAGAATGCAAATAGCAAATAAGGCCTATCAATTAATTAATTCTCATATTCAACCCAGAATATAATTAATTAATTAATATTGATTCATTCCACCAGAGAATCAATACTGTCCTACCTATTTGCTACCACGTTTTGAGGTACAGGTTGCATGGGATCGGTATACCCCCACATTTAAGGTTACAGACATTCGTAAATTAATTTAAGAATCTGACAAGCTATTTAATTAATTAACATCTTATATTCCTGAGTCAATCCACTCAAACCTTTTCACTTATGCTTGAACTTAATCAGCCTGCAGGACTTTAGCATAACGAACCTCTTGAGCTGCTCAGGGAATGTCACCATCCTATACTGGATGTGGTTACCTAGTTCCAGTACCAGACACTCATACACAAACTGCTATTACCCAAGATACAGATATACAAGCTCAACTAGAGCCTTTCACTGCAACTCAATGTAATACACAATCTGTGTATACTTCTGTACCTTCATATAGGCTTAGGATCTCATCAAGCCATAGAGATCTAGATTCATTTAATGTCAGATAAAAGAATCGATCTTGACTTAGGTCCTTATCAATGTGTGCCCCAAACCAGCATACCAAGCCATGTAAGATAAGATGCTTATTACTGCGTATGCTGAAGCCTACACCGACAGTTTAACCTAGAACTGTCTCAGCTGTGATAATCATATATATCTCGCTAGGTCAAACGATCCATATGATCTTCTGTGATCTACTATACACCGTAAGATCTCCCTATCGACGAGATAAGAGGATAATTGCGTTTGCGACACATATTTGTTAATTCAGACAGGAGATGAACATACAACATTTATAATTCCCAGTATATTAGCCAATTGACCTTGTACATAATATACCAATCATAATGCTTTCAGTATATAAATCCATAAATAACACCATTATAACCAATGATAAAAACACCACTATAAAAAATAACTGAATATCCATCAAAAAGTAATTTGAAATCTATAATTAAGTTTTGCCAAAAAATTGGCGCAAATAACACATCTCTTAAAATCAAAACATTGTTTTCAAAGCACAAAGTAAATCTCCAATGGCTATTGTTGGAACACGCCGGTGAAGGCGGTTCCTCCCCACGATCGATGTTGGATACCAAAGGTACACATACATGATTTAAAAGAAAATAAATCAAAAGGATCAAGAATTACCTTGATAGATCTATATATGTGAAGATTAATTCCACTGGAGATCTTCTAGCCTGTGTTCCGGTGAACCATGATCGGATGTCAGGTTGACAACAATCCTCCGATTTGTTAGATGCCATTTAAATCCTGATCTATAGTGTTTGAGAGAACTAACCCTAGTTTTCGTTCAGCACATGAACTTGTAGAATCATTAGGTTTTTCTCTCAACAAAAATCCTATTTATAGGCATCTTCTAGGGTTTCCAATTGGGCCAGGCCAGGGATCTCTAGAAGGTATAGGATCGGGCCTCCCATAAGTCCTAACACATATATTCGGCCCAGAATAGAATTTGAACTTATAATATTACTTCATTCCACTAGAGAATTAATGTTGCAACTGTCATCCTATCCGTATGTGAATCAGAGCTTCTATTTTACTTAATTATTTCCCCGTGTTTAAGACAATGCACATTCATTAATTAATTAAAAGCTCTGACAACATTAATTAATTAATATCTTAATTCCTTAAGTAGTACCCGCTCAACTTTATTATCGTGCCAGAATAAATTCCACCTATAGGGTTTAATACAATAAAACTCATGAGCTTCTTAAGGGGATGTCATCAATGTGGATGTCCAGGACATGGTGCCCTAATGTGACTAAATAAATACAATAAAAAATTTTGTTACCCAAGATACGAATCATATTAAATAATCCTTTTGATTCTCACTCATAGTAAGTCAAAGTAACAAACAACTATTTGCATATATCTAAATATTACATCTAGGGTTAGGAATTAATAATGTCGTTGAGACTTTGGTTCTTCATAGAGTCAGAACAGAATAACACGTCTCAACGCGATCCATTTAATGCGACACCACGCACTAGTATAAACTAATATCCAAGACTAGTTATCTCAAGTTTATACTACAACCTAAAATGATAGTTTATCCAGAACTATCTCTATTTAAGTGAATTCTTTCGCCACCAACCATGCTTTAAGGCGATTACCTTTCACCTAGATCCTCTCTTACACCTATAGACCCACTTACACCCAATGGCTATATTGCCATTATGAAGGTCTGAAGGTCGTACTTATCCATAGCAATTATAGATTTAATTTCAAACTCCATAGACATCTCATCTACATCTTGAACTGCCTCTTTGTAAGTTCAGGGATCGTTCGCTTCATGTGAAACAATGCGGACCATGTCTGAACACTCTCCCACATCCATGAAACGATTAGATTGAACAACTCTCCCCCTACAACGAAGAAGTACCTGTGCAGGTACACTAGAGTAACACGTTGTGTAGTCTCTTATGGTATAACACTTAGTACACTCGGTGTACCATTGTCTACTCTCAACTCGTTGAGAATGATCTCACTCTTGGATTTATGCTCCCTTTTATAGTCTTCCTCCAAGAATTGGGCATTAGTATTAGCCACCACCCTCTGATTCTTTACGACTATAAAAGTAACTGCCCTTCATACCCTTAGGATATCCTATAAACTGTTGTACTTTAGTTCTAGGTGTTAACTTATCAAGTTCCTTATCCAACATATATGTTGGGAAACCCCAAACCAGAATATGGTTTTAAACCACGCTTTTCCGTGTCCACAATTCTATTAGAGTCTTTAGAATGGATTTCGAAGGTACTAAGTTCAAAAGGTACGCCATTGTTTTGAAGGAATAATCCTTAAACATAGTAGGCAAAGTGGCATAACTCATCATCGACCTCACCATCTCCAAAAGAATTGTTTTTTCTCTATTCTACGCTAACTAGTTGTGGAATATCAGACATAGACAGCTGAGATTAATCTCATTATCCAATAAGTTTTGTTTAAATTCAGCACTGAGGTAATTGAAACTACAATCAAATTTTAGTGACTTGATACTTTTACCTAGTTGATTCACCACTCCGGTCTTAAATTCTTTGAACTTATCAAATCATTCAGACATGTGGCATATCAAGTAAATGTATCAAAACCTTGAGTAATCCTTTGTGAAAGTCACGAAATACTCAAGACTACCTCTTGCTTTCATAGACATAAGCCCACACAAATCAGATTAAATCATTTTCAAAATACCATTGGCTTTAAACCCTTAGCCTTAAAATGGCCTCAAAGTCATGTTACCCTACAATCAGGATTCACAAACTGTAGATGGTTCAACTTAGAGAGACTCTAATGATCCACTATTTATCAGTCTTTGGATCCTAGTTAGATTAACATGAACCGGTCTAAAATGCCAAACATATGTTTGATTCAACATATGTTGGGAAAATATTTATGAACTCTCCTTAGGATCACATTGTAAAATCTTTTGTTGGATCAAACCTTTGTAGATAGTCGATCATTGCTGAACCTTAGCATAGCTTAGAAGATCTTGTAATGTTCCGTATAGGGTGAATATTGAGTTGTAATAGAGTAGGTTACTTGAAACACTCTCAACAAACATCAGAGAATGCTAAAGAAGAAGAAAGCTAGTGGTAGCAGAATGCTGTGGAGTCAGCATTTGCTAACACATCACAGATTGCTAAGGACGTTAGCAATTCGAAGCTGAAGGTAGCAGAATACTAAAAGTGAACTAGCAGACGTTCCAAGAAAAGCTTAGCAAAGCAAATCTCAACGACTGCTACACCGTCATTCGGACTAATGCGCGAAGACTAGATCTGTCAGAAGTAGGTCGGAAAAGCCTGTACGGAGATAGAAAAGTTGGTAAAAAGCTACCTGCAATTAAGATGAAAGATCCCTCATGCCTAAACGAAAAAGCTGACTCTTGTTTCAAATCTCCAACTATAAAAGGCAAGTCAAAGGAAGATACAAAAAGCTGATCACACTCTTACACAAATATATATTCGAAAGATTCCAAAGGCAAAAAGACTCGAGAGCAGTTCTGTTGAAAGGCATAACACAGTGACATCAAAAAGCCTTCAACAACTTGAGTGTCTCATTGTAAGTCTGACACTCATCTGAGAGATTCTTGAATTGATTCGAGAATCTTCAATCATTAGGATTGCCTTATGTATAGAAAGTATCCAGCAGTCGATTTCTTGTAAAGGAATTGATTAGGACGAGCACTGAAGCCGCAAAAGAAAAATAGTTCGGAAGGAACTCTAAACTCTTCCAAAGGTGGTAAAAGCGAATTTTATGAAGGTGCGCCCTTGACTCAGCCGGAGTCATACTTGAGAAGTTCGGAGTATCGGAAGATAGCCGTGAAGTAGCTAGGCCTTGCGTAGGCTGCCTGCTTTACAGGAAAGGCAACTCTTTGTACACCGTATACTTTCTTAGTGAAATTCTTAGCGATTCGGATAAGGAGTGGACATAGATCATTTGATCGAACCACTATAAACCTTGTGTTCTCTTGCTGATTACTGTTTTATTGCTATTGTGCGACTGTGATTTAAAACCTAGCAACGGAGTTGCTAGTGTATAACTGCAAGAAGGAACTTAAGTAAACTTGAACAAAACCCTATTTGAAAAATAACCTAAATACAAGTAAACGCTATATTATTTCGCTCCATTTCGTGTTTATACTTTATCGCTACCACGACGACTCTGATCTCAGGGACCAACAAGTGGTATCAGAGCAAGAGGTTGAAAAACCGACTGCTTCTGAGTCGCTTAGGACAAAGATCCTAGTTTTCCTTGTGTCGCTTGTATCTGTGTCTTACATAGCTCAGGTAAAGATGAAGATAATCAAATGTCGAACCACGCTCTTCCAAAGTACAACAAAGATGGATTTGAAAGCTGGAAGAAGAAGGCCATGATCCATCTACAGAGCATACATCCAGAAATTAGAGACATTCTCGAGAATGGTCCCATAGAGATCATGAAAGTGAACACCGCACCACCTAGACCTGCTGGTGGTCCACCTCGTCCTGAGATGGTGAAAAGCCCTATAATGATTGGACCCTAGAAGACAAGAAGAGGGGCCAACTGGAGTTCATCACCATGAAGTTAATCATGGATTGCCTACCTCCCTTGATGGTTGAAAAAGCTCTAGACTATGAAACAACCAAAGAGATGTGGGAGTATATATGCAAAGTCTCTCAGGAAATGGAACAAATGAAGCGAAATAAGCTCGAGGTAGCTGTGGATAAATACGAATCATTTACATGGTTCCTGGTGAAACCATTCAAGTGATGGAGGAAAGATTCAACACAATCATAGGAGAATTCAAAAATGTCGGCAAGACCTATGACAACGGGGAAATGAATAACAAAATTATATCCAAACTAAACCCCAGAAGTGACTGGTTTGTCAAGATGACAAGCTTAAGTGAAAAAGATCTTAGTAGCATGTCTACTGCTGAAGTCTTCTCACAATTAAAGGCACATGAATTTATCATTCAACAATCGAAGAAGAATGAGGCTGCTTTAGTACATCCTAATGTAACAATTGCTGGAACTCAAGAAGATGTAGCATACTTTGTCAAAAAGGACAAAAGTGAATGGAAATCTCCTAGGAAGCCGTTCCATAACCAGGAGAGATCAACCTCAGCAATACCAATCAAGGAGACTCCCTCAACTTCTTGCTCAAATAGTGAAGATCAAAAGATAAACGAGTTGGAGGAGCAGATGAAGAAAATACAGAAAATTATTTTGGAAGCTAAGGCCGAGAAAGAGGCGAAGGCAACCTCAACTCAGCACTCCACCTAGAAAAAGATCAGGACGTGTTTTGAATGTTAATCTCCTGATCACCTGAAGCATGATTGCCCAAGGGTGCATCCTGAGGAAAGAGAACGTTTGGATAAAGATTTGAAAGGCGAGCGGTTCCGGCAGTGACCAAGGCGTTGCTAACGCGGACAGAAGTCCCAGATATTCCTGACAACGAAGAGGAATATTACCCTCCTGACGAAGAAGAGGAAGCCTTGATGGTTTTCATGGCAAGAATCGTTGAAGATGGTGAAACATCCGCTGATGCTGAGCAACCTTCCGAATCGGCTCTAGCAGTTGACAATCAGGAGGTAACATCCATTGTTAATACTTGAAACTCAGCACACAATTTGAATCGGATGATTCCTTCTTGGATTCCGAGGAAGATTATCTTACCAAACTTTCATTAGAACTTTCAAAAGTTTATTCTTTGAAAAGTGCTATTGTAAAAGATAATTCCTTACTCAAGCAAAAAATCATAAACCTGACCGATGAAGTTGAAAGACTAAGGTCCGATAGTGAGGACTTGTCAAAACTTAGAGCTGAATTCTCTGAAGTTTTTGAAAGTTTTATAAATCTTGAAAAAGAAAATCTGATTTTGAAAAATAAAGCCAATGATAACTGAGTCTGCGCGTATATGACTAGTCAGGATATCTTGAATAACCTGATTAACCAACAGAGAGGTCACGGTGACCGATTTAGAATAGGGCACAGTTGTTATGACGAAGATGAAACTTCGAGGCAAAAGAAAAATATCACTTTTGTTTCTGTCGGAAAAATATTTTGTGATGGCAAAAAGAAGGATACATTAGTCGCTAAATCATCGAATGCTAGGACAGATGCTATGCAAATCACTCAGCAGAATATCAAGCAGTCTGCTGAACCCAAGCAGAGTGTCAAGCACTATGCTAGACCTCAGCAAAAGGTCAAGCAGAATGTAAGAATTTAGCAGAGTACCACAAGAGATGCTGGATCTCAACAAAGTTCTTATCATAGGTCTACTAAGCAGAACTATTCAGCAAATTCAAGGACAAAAGTTGAGCATCATGTTTTAAATGCTTGGAAGCCAAATCCTATCCTCACTCGGGGAAGACAAATTGAATATCATTCAGTGAAAACCCAAAACCATCATTACACACCACATAGGAGAAACACCTATGTGAGGCCCGAGTCCAGATACGTGTATCACCAAAGGACGATGATGGAAAAGAAGCACAACACACAACCACATGCATACACACATCAAAAGGTTGAGAAGGTTGACAAAAAATATCTCAAGGAGAAAACCATGAAGATTACCAAAATGTGGGTTCTGAAAGGATCAATGACACATGATAATCCTTCAGGACCCGAGGCTAAACGGGGATCTAAATCAACCTAATTGCCCTTGCAGGAATAGGATCCAGGCGCTAAGACATCAGGCATGTCAAATGAGTGGATCCTAGACAGTGGTTGTTCGGCGCACATGACGGGGGACGAAGACCTGTTCTCAGACAATCAGAAATCATATGGTCCATATGTCGTGTTCGGAGATAATAGTAAAGGCAGAGTACTTGGCAGAGGATGTATAGAGCGCAATGGTCTGAGGATTGTCAACGTTGCTCTTGTATCAAATCTCAAGCACAATCTGCTAAGCATAAGCCAACTATGTGAAAATGGGTACATTGTTTCATTTATTCATTCTGGTTGTTCAATTGCTGACAATGTCACAGGAGAAGTGAAACTTCGAGGTATCCGGAAAGGTGGTCTGTATGTTGTCGACTGGCAAAGTGGAAGACAACATTCATGCTTCTTAACTTTAAACAAGGAGGAAACCACATGGTTATGGCACAAGATATTAAACCACTTAAACTTCAAAGCCATTAACCATATTGCCAAGAATGAGCTTGTTGCAGGCCTGCCTGTTGACATCACTTTTCGTAAAGAAGGTGTATGCAAAGCCTTCCAACAAGGGAAGCAGACTAAAGCGTCATTTCGTTCCAACTCAGAAAAGGCTACCTCAAACAGGATCATTGAGCTATTGCACATTGATTTGTTTGGACAAGTCGCTTCACCAACTGTAAGTAAAAAGATATATACTCTTGTGGTGGTTGATGACTATTCTAGGTATACTTGGGTTCGTCTGCTCAAGACCAAGGAGGAAGTGAATCTCATTCTGCCTGAACTAATTCTCAAGGAGCAAAACAATAAAGAGGTTACTGTAAAGAGGATCCGTTCGGATAATGGTACCGAATTCTGTAATGGAATCCTCATGGATTTCTGCGCAGAGGCTGGCATCGGTCATGAGAGGTCCACTGCTAGGACTCCTGGGCAGAATGGTCTAGCAGAAAGAAGGAATCGGATGCTGAAAGAGGCAGTGCGGTCTATGCTAGCCGATGCTGAGTTACCTGCTAAGTACAGGGGAGAGGCAGTGATGACGGTCTGTTATACGCAGAACAGAAGTTCCATTACCGGCCGATTTAACAAGACTCCTTATGAATTATATAACGGTCGTAAACCTAATCTAGATCATCTTCGTGTTTTTGGTACAACATGTTATATCCATAACAACGGAAAGTCGAAACTTAACACTTTTTCGCCTAAGTCAGATGAGGGTGTACTTCTTGGATATGGTCACCCCACTCACAAAGGCTATAGAGTGTTAAACAAGACTACTGGAATTGTGGAAATAACATGCAATGTTATTTTTGATGAATCTATTTTAGTGCACAGAGCTACAAAATAGACGAAGGATATCAATCATGAGACTAATGATGTCAATGGTCAATCGATTCTGAATTCTTTCAAAAACCTACGAATTGACCCGACTAAGTCTACGAATGATTGCAATCCAATCCAAACATGTTCAGCAGGTGATCAAATTGCTGACTAGGCCAGTGATGCTAACGATCATGCTGAGTCCAACCCCGAAAAAGATATCTTTAATCTGCTTGATGATTCAGATGAGGAGACTTCAATCTCTCCTCCCGCTGCTGAAGGAGTAGGTGCTGCAGAAGGTCCTAACAGAGGAGATGCTGAGATACTAATTGCTGAAGCACCTGCTGAAGATGATGTTCCTGTCCATGAAGTACCTGTAGCAGAAGCCCCAGTTGCTGAAGGAATTCCTGCTGCTGACAATCCAGATGCTGAAGAACCAGCGGATGTTGAGGAGAACGCGAGCACAAATAATGATCGAGCAGGGGAAGGAAATGCTGCACAATCAATCAGACCAGCATGGTTGCGCGCTCATTCTCTTGAAGACATTCTCGGAGATATCAATGACCCAATTATAACAAGATAAGGGTCCACAATGTTTTCATGCTACCAATCTAGTGAGGAACCAACTAAGGTTGAGGATGCTCTTCGCGATCCAGACTGGGTGAACGCTATGCAAGAGGAGCTTGCTGAATTCACTCGCAATCACGTATAGGATCTGGTAGATAGACCAGAGCATTAGAATGTTATTGCAACCAAATGGGTGTTCAAGAACAAGAAGAATGAATCAGGCATTGTGGTTAGAAATAAAGTGTGTCTCGTAGAAAAAGGATATAGACAATGCGAGGGCATTGACTATGACGAGACGTTTGCTCCAGTAGCCCGATTGGAAGCAATAAGGTTGTTTCTTGCATATGCTGCACATCATGAATTCTCGGTCATGCAAATGGACGTCAAAAGTGCATTCCTAAATGGCGAGCTCAAAGAAGAAGTCTATGTTGAGCAACCCCCAAGATTTGAGAATGGAAACCAAGTCTATAAGTTAACAAAAGCTTTGTATGGCCTGAAATAAGCGCCACGAGCATGGTACAAAACGTTATCCAAGTTTATGCTCGACAATGGTTTCAAGAAGGGAAGGATTGATCAAACTCTCTTTCGGATTAAGGACAAAAGAAACATTCTACTTGTGCAAATTTATGTTGATGATATTATTTTTGGCTCGAAGAATCAAGATCTCTGCGATAAATTCTCCAAGCTAATGATGAGTAATTTTCAAATGAGTATGATGGGGAAGATGTCCTACTTTCTAGGACTCCAAGTTCAACAATCCAATGAAGGGATTTTCATTCACCAAAGGAAATACACTCGGGATCTGATTACAAAGTATTGTCCAGAGAAAACCAAGAGTTTGAGGATTCCCATCAGCAATACGTGCATAGCAGCTCTTGAGAAAGAAGGAGAAGCAGTGAATCCTACTGTATATCGAGGGATCATTGGATCTCTGCTATATCAAACAGCCAGCAGACTAGATATCTCATATGCTGTGGGACTATGTGCTAGATATCAATCAAATCCTAACAAAACACATCTAGACACAGCAATGCGAATTGTCAGATATTTGAAGTGCACAGAAGGTTTAGGAATTTGGAATCCAAGAGCCGACAGTCTAACTCAGAGTGGTTACTCAGATTCTGAGTTTGGAGGATGCAAAATTGATAGGAAAAGCACCAGCGGCACGTGTCAATTCCTTTGACATAAGTTGATCAGCTGGTTCAGCAAAAAGCAGCATTCGGTAGCAACATCAACCACCGAAGCAGAGTATGTAGCAGTTGCTAGCTATTGTCAGCAAATTTTGTAGATTCGACAACAACTTCAGGATTATGATATTTCTCCTGAATGTGTACCTATCTACTACAATAACAATAGTGTTATGTGCATCATAAAGAATCCAGTGCATCATTCCAGAACCAAGCATATTTATATTCGACATCACTTTATTCGTGATCATCAAGAAAAGAAGGATATTGATATTCAACGTATATGCACGGAAGATCAAATAAAAGACATCTTTACTAAACCTCTAGCAGAAACAAGATTCAAAGAATTATGCATCAAATTAGGTCTGATGGAATTAGACGTCGCTGCGGATGAATGAGATGCTATTCTCACTCTTTCTAATTTTCGTGGATTTTTAATCTCAGCATACGATAAAAGTCTCTTTTGAATGAATTCTGCTAGGATGATAGCAAACGTCAAATGCATTGCTAAGTAGTCAGCAGACAGATTGTGTCTGCTTAGCAGAATTTATGAGGAAGAAGATCAAGTTCTATTTTTTCGTCTTGAAGACATATGTCAAAGATCATTCTGTTGATATGTTAAAGTTATGCAATTATTCAATTCTAAAGGATGGCCAAGCATTGCAAAAGGACTTCATTTCATCTTAAACAGAGAGGGCTAATACATCATAAGTCAAAAATCAACAAAAGCCTACTACAGAATTCATATTCTTCAGAAAGGAGAAACAAGCTTGTAGTGATAGAAATCGGCTCCCTGAAGATTGGATGGTCCACCAACAATCTCTGAAAAACTCTTTTCCATCAACCAGCTGAGTTGCATTCCATTCCGAAGTGGGATGAAAGGGTAAAGTTTGACACTTTCCCAGACATTCTTGAAGAAGAAACTGGCCCAGTCTATAGAGGCAACATCGTCAACAGCCATCATTACCTGCCACATATCCCTTGAAAAACATAAGTCAAAAGGATCCTCTCCTAGCAGAATACCATGGGCAATGCGGAACAACACCCAATATGAGGTCTGAAGACCAGAGGCTGGAACGTTTGGGCTGAACTCAAAATGGGGAGAATGATGCCATCTCTCCCATGACTGCAATTCCGGAGCCACCTCTGCTTCAAGGTAATCCTGCACGGACAGCGGACCTTGTGGAAGGCCGAAATCCTCAGAGAAGGTGTCGGGGGTCCAACGGACGAGCTTACCATGGAACACCTCGTAAATTGCATTCTGCTCAGCACGACAATCACCAAGGAAATCCTGGAGAATTTCTTCCTGGAAACGATGAGGGGTAGCACATGCAAACTGTGAGAGACCTCCCCACTGCAGTGTGGCCATGACTTTCTCAGCCAGCTCATAATTATCCTCATAGTGTCCATATAGACCAGACTCATCAAGAATCAGGCTGCGCCTGATATCCAAGGTTTTTGATGGAGAACCCATTAAGTAGAGAAGGAAGTTTGCTTTTGTTTTTGGAAGGAAAGGCTGCGATTATGGGATTAGGTAAGGAAGAAAGATGTGATGTTTGGATAATCTTGAACAAGAGTATTTATAGAGGAATTACTAATCCTGACGGGAAGATAAATAAAATCTGTCTGAAGATCACAATGATTCGTCTCTCGGAATACGAAACATCGCTAGTAAGGGAATCGACGTGTATGCATGGGGAGTCAAATAATTTCAGCAGTAACAAATAATGGTCATTGAGAGGCTCGAGGCTATCATCATTATTTTTTAGCAGAGTCACAACAGAGCCTCAACAGAGCTTCGAAAGGTGCTGACGAATCATGTGGAAGGTTAGCACATTCTTTTATAAATATGGGTGCTGAGACTCACTATCACCTGTTAGCATCTGTGGACGCCTGCTAGAACAGAAGCATTACCATATCCGAAATCGAGGCGGGCTGACTCTAAATTCAAACTTGATGGGACCTGATAAGGCGCATTTAATGTACGCAAATGGCGGCATCAACTGAGGAGATGCCACATCAGCCGCACTCAAGTGTTTCTCGAAGCATGGGAAGCCATATGGAACGACGCGTTCATTCTGAACCGTTGATCTAACCGCTCGCAGATCTTCCCTCAACCGTCAGATCTCACATTCAAAAGACTAAACCTATTTTGCTCTAATCACTGTTCACTTCCATTCATTTTTTTTCTTTCGAAACCCAGAGCGAAAATTCCAAATTTCAAAATTTCAAAATTCTTCGAGATTACTCAAAGTTCTTTTCCTAAGTCATGGCCTCCGACCCCAAATCTTCATCATCCCAAAAATCTACTTCCCATAAACATCATCGTCTGGAAACCAGTGAACCCCCTCTCTTCGATCTTCCACCAAATTCTGAAGAATCCTGGCATGCGCGTCATGCACCAGGTTTTACTGGCATTTTAAAAAAGGAAGATATTGACGATTCAATACCATATGGCCAACTGGTTATGATGGCTCGGAAGAAAGAACAGATTGGCCACTCAAAGGAGCAAAGGCGTTTAGCTCATATCATGAAGGATCGCATTCTGTATAAACATCTTGCTGCTAAACATATCCCAGATTGGACAATGGATATCCTCGACAGCGAACAGGTAATTCAATACTTATCCGCTGAACCCATGCATTTTCATCCACATATGGTTTCTGAGTTCTATGCCAGAGCAGTCATGAGTAAGGATGGAAAGTCTCTTAAAACCTGTGTTTATGGAAGCATCATTGAAGTGAATGCCGACGTTCTTGCTAGAACTTTTGGTCTTCGGAATAAGGGGGAACGTATATCTCAATACAAAGTAACAGATTATGATGAGATGGAAATGTGTTGGAATATGTGGAAAAAGCCTGAGAAAATGTAGGATAGAAAAGGTGAACTCATCTCATTCAATGCTGCCACCCCCATTAACGCTCTAAAGGATGAGTTTAAAACTCTTGTTGAATTGGTAATCAAGATGTTTCAATGCGATGCTGGATCATATTCCGAGCTCTCTGCTAAGAAATATGCAGTGATGATGGCTCTCATGGACAAAGTGATGGGCAATTGGGCACAGTTTTTCATTGAACGATGGGCAGAGCACACCAGGAAGAATGATCACATGTCTGTAGATGGAACATTCTCATCGAATGTTAACTTTGGATTGAAAATAAGCAAATTTCTGGAGATAGTCATGCACCCCAAGAAGATTGATCAAGCTGTGAAGTTACTTCCGACATATTTCATTCCTGTGACAAGGAAGGAAGCCAACCCTCTTGACTTCAAGAAACAAAAGAAGTTGACCGGCAAGTCCAATGTCGATAAGGTTAAGCCTACTTCGGATGAGGAAGTAGACAAACGCTCCTTAGGACATTAAGTGCTTTGGACAACATCCCCGGTCACTGCTGAAGAAATAGCAGTACTGACTATGAATGCTGAAACAGAGCAGTGCTTTCAGCAACTTGAGGACATTGTAGCCCTCGGTGACATGCCTACCGAAAGGATAGAGGAAATCATGGATAAAAATGCAGCAGAACATCCACCACTTGTGATTGGTCAACTTGTTGTTCCAATTTCATCTGAACATCAAACAGGCTTTGTGCCAATCAAAAAAAGGAGATCTACTCATCAGCGGCCTTTCAAAACTACTGAACTTCAGGAAATCAAAGAAGCCAAGAAGAAAGCAGCTGCTGATCAAGCTACTGCTGAAAAAGAGGTTGACCCACCCTTGTCCTTTAAAAGTTTTAAGAATCGTGTCATAGGAGTACGTGAAACCAAAAGGAAACGTGCTGATGTAAAGATTATGTAACAGACATTTCGATATTGTCCATCGAGAATGAGAGT
>JAPKLW010000064.1:821917-921444 GCA_026898455.1 Plectranthus barbatus | reverse complement strand
CTTTTGCATGGTTCATTTAATTGTATTTATTCTTGGTATCCTAAGAATGATCCTTGGCAAGTTTAATGGCAATTAATATTGCCCGTCGTAGACTCAATCCCTACACGAGAGGCCCAAAAGAAGATTGCTAGTGCAACATCAAACGAGGAAGCTGCTCCAGAATTAAGCAGAGCAGCAAAGAAAGGCAAGACAACAGTAGACTCTACTCAGAAAGGGAAAGAGGTGGAAATTCTTGTTGAAGTTAGAACAACTGCTGAAATTACACCTGAAGAAGACGACATGTCTGATGAAGAACTAGATAAGATGATCCACTCTGGTGCCTTCAATGATAAGGAACGCTCCAAAGGCACACTGGTTCAGATTCACGAACCAACTGACGAACCCAATCAAAGTGATAGTTCAGAGATAAAGAAACAGATGTTATACCTCCCAGGGATAAAGATGCAGGGTCGTCAGGAACCGCAAAGGAGATCGAAGATACCAACATTTCTGCTAAGGAACCTTCTGCTAAGGAAAATATCGTTGGGTCTGAAAAGGAATCGTCTGCTGAAGACATAGCTCATACAAATGTTGAAGAATCTAATGTCACTGAAGTAATTATGGCGGACACTGCCGAAGAAGTCCATGTTGCTGTGGATACCACAACCGCTGCTAATAATGTCGATCAAGCAGATGATACAATGGAACAAGAAGTCTCCTCTGCTGGACATCTGAATCTGATTCTGAAGGGGAATCTATTGAGGTATTTGATGCCAAAACTCTTAGAAAATACCCTACCTTAAGGAATGAACAACTGAGGATCCCATTTCATGGATTACCTTGGAAACTCTTTCGCTCAACAATATTAGCCCAACCAGCACATCCGTCTCGCTTGAAGATGATTTGAATGCTGATCTCGGAGATTGGAGTGATGAGATCTTAGCATTTGTGGATCAAGAGGTCAACAGGGACATTACCGGGGTCTTCTATGTTGAAATTGACGACGAAACAGATGAAGGCAAGGCACTTGGTAAACAATTCAGGCGATGGAAAATGTATGATTACATCATGCATGAACTGTGCTTTGAAGAAAGGGTGATTACCATTGCCAGAAAAGGCCTTAACTTTTGGCGTACAGAAGAATCTTGGGCAAATGAATGGATGGATCAGCCCCTTTGCACGAAATAGTACACCGATCAACAGGTGATTGCAAGATTGAAATTCGTGCCCACAGAAAGTTTTCTGCATCTCAGTCGCTGCCCCCATCAAAGTTTGCTCCGGATGAGAAGTCTATAGCACATATACAGTTAAACAAATGACAAAGGGCTGCAATTGATGCTTATCAGAAAAGGAAAGCTGCATATGAGGAGAAGTTGCGAGTACGAAGCCTAGAACTAGCCGCTCTTGAACAGGCGAAGGAAGAAGAGGCTAAGAGACAAGATTATCTCAATATGGTTACTCTTCAGAAGGACTATACTCGAGCTGCTACCTCACTTCAAGCTTCTGAGGTTCTAGGTTCTACTTCAAATCCTGATCTGAATGTAGTGGTTGACTAAATGGAAGTGGATACCAATGTGGATACTGAAGTACCTGCGAACACAACCACAACGGAAGCTACCACCCAATGACGTGAAGTTGCTATTCCAGAATCTGCAATCATTTTAGTGGAAGGAGGAGATGGTGAGATTACTACCATATCAGACGGAAATGAAATGGTTATTTCTGACATTCCCATTGCTGCTGAACCGATACAAGTGAGTTTTCAATCTCTTGTTAACATAGTCCACAACGCATTACGTCAACGCGACATTCAGCAAGCCAAATTTAATGAAGAAGTCCGAAAAGAGGTTGCTGATGTACGAGGAGCAATCTCTGGAGTTAAAGCCTCTGTCGCTGAGGTTCATCAAAAGGTCGGTAAAGTTACTGAAAAGATCACACATATGGAGGAAACCGTCTCTACGGTGCAAACGAATGTGGTGACTCTCAGAGTAAATCTTGATCAACACAAGTCTTTCTCCACTTCTGTTTTGGATGCGCTCAAAGAGGGGGAAGAAAGAAGATTTGCTGAGCATGCAAGAGTGAAAGCAAAGGAAGCAGAGCTGTTGCGGAAAGAAAAAGAGTTCGAACGTACTATGATGGAACGAAGGATGAATTTAGAAGCACAACACAGAGGAGAACAACAAGCGCGTATCGAACAGATGGAGAAATTCATGGCCATGAAAATGAAGAAGGTGGAATCTCTTGAGAAGCCAAAACCTCCACCGGACGCCCAGAACTAAGGTCATCCTCATCTGTCGCTTATAATTTTTTTTTCTAGCCGTGATTCTGAACTGATTTCACTGGACTTGTATTTTTAAAATCATATATGAAATCATCAGAATCATGACAAAATCTTACTGTCTAATTCTGATTTTCCGAGTGCGTACAATAGTGGAAATACACTCTCTGTGTATTCAACAAATCAGAATCTGGAAGATAGGCTAAAAATGTTTGCTGGATGATTTATTTGTAATATTACTAAGGGAAAATATTCCCCAGCATACTTTGAGGGGGAATTTTACTCAAAATAGAAGATCTTTTGCTAAGAACTTAAAGCAAGTAAGATTCTGAGATAGTTTGTCTAGAAATTTCCTTGTAACTCAGAATTTTTCAATGCTAAGTCTCAGGAATCCTTAGTAAGCTTTGATCGCACCAAAAAGGGGGAAATTGTTGGGAAAATATTCCTGAACTCTCCTTAGGATCACATTGTAAAAGGTTTTGTTGGATCAAACCTTAGTAGATGGTCGATCATTGCTAAACCTTAGCATAGCTTAGCAGATCTTGTAATGTCCTTTATAGGGTGAATATTGAGTTGTAATAGAGTAGGTTACTTGAAACACTCTCAGCAAACATTAGAGAATGCTAAAGAAGAAGAAAGCTAGTGGTAGCAGAATGTTGCGGAGTCAGCATTTGCTAACACATCACAGATTGCTAAGGACATTAGCAATTCAAAGCTGAAGGTAGCAGAATACTAAAAGAGAACTAGCAGACGTTCCAAGAAAAGCTCAGCAAAGCAAATCTCAACGACTTGTACACCGTCATTCTGACCAATGTGCGAAGACTAGATCTGTCAGAAGTAGGTCAAAAAAGCCTGTACGGAGACAGAAAAGTTGGTAAAAAGCTACCTGCAATTAAGATGAAAGATTCGTTATGCCTAAACGGAAATGCCGACTCGAGTTTTGAATCTCCAACTATAAAAGGCAAGTCAAAGGAAGATACAAAAAGCTGCTCACACTCTTACACAAATATATATTCGAAAGATTCCAAAGGCAAAAAAGACTCGAGAGCAGTTCTGTTGAAAGGCATAACACAGTGACATCAAAAAGCCTTCAACAACTTGAGTGTCTCATTGTACTTCTGACACTCATCTGAGAGATTCTTGAATTGATTCAAGAATCTTCAATCATTGGGATTGCTTTCTATATAGAAAGTATCCAGCAAGCGATTTCTTGTAAAGGAATTGATTAGGATGGGCACTGAAGCCGCAAAAGAAGAATAGTTCGGAAGGAACTCTAAACTCTACCAAAGGTGGTAAAAGCGAGTTTTACGAAGGTGCGCCCTTGACTCAGCCGGAGCCACACCTGAGAAGTTCGGAGTATCGGAAGATAGTCGTGAAGTGGCCAGACCTTGCGTAGGCTGCCTGGTTTACAAGAAAGGCAACTCTTTGTACACTGTATACTTTCTTAGTGAAATTCTTAGCGATTCGGCTAAGGAGTGGACGTAGATCATTTGATCGAACAACTATAAACCTAGTATTCTCTTGCTGATTACTATTTTATTGCTATTGTGCGACTGTGATTTAAAACCTAGCAACGGAGTTGCTAGTGTATAACTGGAAGAAGGAACTCAAGTAAACTTGAACAAAACCCTATTTGAAAAATAACCTAAATACAAGTAAACAGTATATTATTCCGCTGCATTTTGTGTTTATACTTTATCACTACCACGACGACTCTGATCTCAGAGACCAACAACATACAAGAAACTATTCTTTTAAATGATGAATATGCAAGAGTTTCATTTGCAGAACGATATACACGAATAATAGTATATATAGAGTTTTCCAACATGCCAGAGCAGATGAAAAAAGTTATTTCTCATAATAACATTATTCTTATTAAAAATAACTGAATATCCATCCAGAAGCATTTTCGAAACTAAAATTAAATTCTTTTGAAAACTAGACACATTGAAAACATACTTTAATGCTATAACACAATCCGAGAAAGATAGCATATCTCCCACTGCAACAACCACCACTATAACAACATTTACCAAACTTAAAACAATCTCGCCTACATTATTTGTCTTGTTTACGTTAAATCATGCAAACTAAGACAAATATGATCAATGGCGCTAGTATCTACTATCCAAGATATAGTAGAACAAGCCGCAAGACATGTTTCAACAATTAAAACAAAAGATGTACTCGAGTTACCCTTCATAAAGAGGAGATAATTATATCTGTGATGCCAAGACCGGTTGCATTTGTAGCACATGCCCTGTAGTTTCATGACACCACTAAAAGATGTCATACTATCGGAAGGTATTACTTATTTGCTCCCACTGTTCTTTTTCTTTTTGTGGCTCTTCTTCTAACCATCATTACACAAAGAATTGTTGCTTAATCTCAGAAACCTCAATATACTGAGTAATCAGTGGATACATAGAAAGTATATATGCATGTTTCTCAAACCAGAGAATATACTCAGAGAAATATCTCAATCAGGAAAGTTTGGACAAGTTAATGGATTGTGATACGAGATTTATAACGTGGGATATAGACATGTCTGAAAATAATAAATCAATAAAGAAATTAAAACACAATCGCAAACTATTGAAACAATTAAATATTACAACCTTATGATAAAACAATATTACTTTTCTTCTAATAGCCCAAGTAATTTTATTGCAAATCACACATGTGGACGTTTATGACAAGTCACTTAACTAGACTGCATCTTTCAAATCCAGTCCTTTACTTCCAATCCATGTCAGTTACCTTAGAAAAATAGAATTAATAATTGGAGACTAACCAAGACCATGTTATCATATTGAGAAGGGACATCACAAAGGAGTTATACTCCAGATAACATCTAAGCAAATATACCACAAAATCAACCTTCCCATATCAAATTTGATTTTTCATACACACTTTGTGAAAGGTTGTCTAATTTAATTCAATTCTAGAGCTTTGTGAAAGATCTAGTACGCAAGCTACACATGTAAACGTTACGCATGAACTCCCACTTCTCACATGAAATCAATATTTTTTTAAGAAACCTCATCTATTAAAACTTATGAATAATAAAATATGCAAGCAACACATGTAGATGTTTACTTATTATATTATTCACTTCTAAGAAGAGATCACTTTGTTGAGGTCACTTTAAAAATTAAACTACTTAGTTATTTTTATTCATAAGGTTCAATTGCACACATATTATTTAATGTTGCTATAAATAATGACATTGCTAAAATTCTATCATTCTGCGCATGAATATTGAATTTATAGCAATAATTGAACTCCATGAAATAAATCACATAAGCATGCTTTGAAAGCAGTAAATAGTAAACGTACAACATGCTTGAATGTTGTGCAAATAATAAAAAAATTATATCTTGCAAGAACAGGTAATAAAACAAATAAAATGATCGTCGTGGTCCCCATGATACAATTAAAAAACTAAATCCTATCTATTATAATATGGGACTTAATTTACAAATCTTCAATTGGGCTTTGATTGATTAACTCGTGGTATGGAATTTTTCTGTAATCTGGAGGTCCAAAAATATGATCAGATCTGAAAACTGGACAACTGAGCATGTGTGCACACCATGAATGTTAGCCCACATGAAGTGAGCCAGACGGACAACCGCTGACTAGCCATCGCAGGCCAGCAATGTGCCGCCATCGAAAAACTCACCAGAAATGCACAAATAGCCATGCATGAAGCGTGCAACCACTGCCCGCATTCCAATATCCTTCTCTGACCAACATCCTCGTTGCCACCCTATCCCTCGCTATGATCCAGATATCTGGTGAAGTTTCCCTCCAGATATCGTGCCAACTGAGAAGCAGGATTTCTTTCCCTCAGCTCAGATCCTATAGTATTTCCAAATTCTCTGCATAGTAACTTATGATCTTGTGGTGTAATGTGATTTGACTATCCGAGGGGTAATGTTAAGAGAATTATGATCCTTAATGGGTTTGAAGATTTCATGGGCCAAAACAAAGACCAATATGTTAATAACAAAGAAGGTCTATCAATTAATTAATTCTCATATTCAACCCAGAATATAATTAATTAATTAGTATTAATTTATTCCACCAAATAATAAATATTGTCCTATGTTGGTCCCTGATAAGAGTCGTGATAAGTAGCCGAAAGCTACTTAGCAAATGCAGCGGAATATTAAAGTTATCTTGCAATTAGTTTCTTTTCCAAATACTTAGCTCGAGGTAGGTGTTAAGACTGTTTCAGAGATATACTCTAGCAACTTGAGGTTGCAAGGTTTTAAATCGAACCGTAGAAACAATAAAAAAGTAAGAACACACAATTATTATATTGGTTCGATCCTTAAAGATCTACGTCCACTCCTCAGTCGAACATTGAGAATTTCACTAAAAGATATGGTCAAGTACAAGGAATCGCCTATCTCCTGTAGCAGGTGGTGAGCTTTTAAGCCTGCCACTACAAGACTATCCTCCGTTACTTGGATCTTCTCAGTCGGCAGCTACGGTTAAGTCAAGGGTGCACCTTCGTAAAACTTGTCTTTACTGCAATGGAAGCTTTAAAGTTCCTTCCGAACTTTCCTGGTTTTGGCAACAGCCCGTTGGAGTCAATCTCTTTTCAGAGATGTGACTGCTGGATGCTTCTTAGGATGGAAGTTATCCCAATGATTAGATTCTTGAGCAAAGTCAAGGAATCTCTTCAATGTAGTGTCAGATACTCAATGAGGGGGACAGTACGGTTGTTGAGAGCTTTGAATTCTTCTCTTTAAGGAGCTGTCAACTGACTACTACTCTCTTTTTGCTTTTGTTCGATTGTAAAGCTTTCTTGTATGAGCATGTGTTAGTTGTAGTCGTGAAGGGTGGTTCTCTCTTGCTTGGACTTCTCTTTTATATCTGGAGATTCAAAGTTTGAATCTTCAGACCCGTTAGACACAACGGTCCTCCTTGTCCAAAAGAGCTATGTGCTTTTTGTCCTTTCCGGCATGTACACTGCCTATTTACCTACTTCGGGAAGGCTATTCATCCTTTGGTTGTACCTTCTGTCAGAACGGGCGTCTTAGCAAGTGTTTGCAGAGTATCTCCTTGCTTAGCATTCTATCGGAGAATGCTGGGAGTACTCTGCTAAGCCTTTTGATTGCTGAGCTCTTCGAGCAATCTGCTAAGTACTAGCGAATGCTGACTCCTTCAGCATTGTGCTATCACTTGATATCTTATTTCCTGATTGCTATAGTTTCTTGCAATCTCCTGAGTAAACAGTAAATGCTAACTCTTTTAGCATTCTGCTAGATCTTTACTGCTGACTGCTGAGTAAATACTCCTAGCAGTCTCTTCTTTCAGCATATGATTGCTAGCACTTTTGCAATCATTCTTCCAAGCACTTGTGTGCTATATGCTTAGTAGTCATCTCTTTTCAGCATTTGACTGCTAACTCCTTAGCAGTCACTTTGTCTGTTGGCGACTTTAGCATTTCCGAAGTTGCTTGGATTCTTATTTTCTTCGTTCCATTTGCTGAATCCTTCAGCAATCTTCTCAAGAACTTCTAATCTATTACAACTCGATAGATTTCCTAAACGGAACATTACAAAAGAGTTGTTAGACTATGCTAGAATTCAGCAATGATCGACCAAACTAACTAAGCTTTGATTCAATAAAACTTTTACAATTTGATCCAAAAGGAAGATTTACAATATAAATCAAGGAATATTTTCCTAACAATATCCCCCTTTTTGGTGCGATCAAAGCTTAATATCAATTGCTGAATCTAAATAGGAAAAATTTCTGAGTGTAAAAGAATTTTTAAGCATCCGAGCTAATCTAGCAATCTAACTCAGAATTTAACCAACATAGTTCTTAGCAGGGATTTGTTTTAAATAAATTCCCCCTCAATAAGTGCTGGGAAATAAATCTCGATTAAAATATAAGTAAAATGCTTCTTAGTAATATGCTAGAATCTAGCATCCAATTCAACCAGCAAGCATTTACCACCAATCACAAACAAATAACTCAGCATTCACAACCACATGCGATTTCGTTGAACACACGAATAGTGTGTATCAACTAAGACACGCATAAACATCAAAAGTGGACAATGAGTAATTGTCTAAGTCTGATTCAGCTTCATATATATGATGTGAGAGATTACATGTACAATGAAACCTAAAAAGAACAAAAAGGATTACAGAGAACTTGCTAGCATACAATTCAGCTCAAGAGTCAGGAGCAGGCTTCTTGTCAAGATCATCAAATTTACTCATCGCCATCTGCATGAACTTGTCAAATAACTCTTTGTTGGCCTCACGATCAGCAGTCTCCTTCTCCAATTTTTTAGCAAGTCTTTCATTCTCCATTTCTATCTTCCTAAGCTTCAGCTCCATGTCTTTCTTTTTAAGCTCTTCTTCTGCTAATCTTCTTTATTCTTTAGCAGCAGCAATTTCTTCTTCTTCTCGCTTCCTCTTCTCAGCTTCAGCGATTCTCCTTTCTTCCCCCTCTATGATTGCAGCCAAAAAGGTGGATTAGAAGGATTGAACACTTTTCACAATCTTCTGCTGAGAATCAGCGACTTCTTCATTCATTACTTCCATGCTCTGCTACACGCCAGATACATCACTTTTTACTTCGGCTACCCCTGCCCTGACTTCTGATATCTCACTCCTTACTTCCTCCATTTCATTCCTTATGTCAGCAGTCTTCATACCCATTCGTTCATGTATGGTCAGGGGAATAGTGGTGGATAGAGCATGTTGGAGTGAACAGCGTGATCAACGTAGGAATGAAAGTTATGACAGCTTACGGGGAAAACATCAAATGAAGAAGTTGTCAATACCAATTCTCCGCCAGTAAGAGATTCAGCATCTTCCATCTGAATGTGAAAGTTGCCCTGAGCCGTCAAGCATTCGGCTTCCTCTTGTATGTGGTTGGCTTCTTCCATATTCCAGGCTTTCTCCATGGCCTCAGCAAGTACTTAGCTACATCTGCTAGCTGGTCGGCCTCCTCTATATTCTAGACTTCCACCAGGGCCTTAGCAAGCTCAGCAGCTTTATCTTCCTCTAGCTCAGCAGCGCGCGCAACTCTGGCCACTTGCAGGATGTTATCTTCCATGAAGAGTGCAAGTATATTCTCCTGTCTGGTCAGCTCACGTCTCTTTTATCGCTCTTCTTGCTCTCTAGCCTCAGCCATCTGAGCCATCAACCTCTCCTTCTTTTGAGCATCATACTAAGCTTGACGTTTGCGATACTCAGCAGCTACTTTCGCTTGTCGCTTGGATAACTCTATCTTAGCATCCGATTAACCATCAGGAGCAAAGCTTGATCTTGGAAAAGATTGAGAAGTTGAGAACAGCCGATGGGCGCGAATAGCCTGAAGCCTGGCAAGGACTTGCTTATCCGAGAATTGTTTAGTGCCGGGCACTTGGTCAATTCAATCATTTGCTTATTTCTCCTCCTTTCTCCAGTAATTGAGCCCCTTGGTTGTGATAACCATCATTCTTTCTTCAAAGTAAAGTTAGTGCATAACGTAATCAAAGAATTTCCATCTCCTAAATTCTTGGCTCAGCACCTTCCCTTCCAGGGTGATCTTATCCAACTCCACATAGAATACATTCGCAATGTCGCGCTCTATCTCAGCTGAAATAAATTCTTCAATTTCAGAAATCATGGGAAAAAGATCGGTGTTTACCTCCTCTTCAAGAAATACAGGAGCACACCATTGTGCTATGCACCTTATCTTGAACCGGTGTCCTGGTAGTCCACTGAAAGGAACTCGGAGTGTCTCATTTTCGCCTGTCGGAACTTTCCTTAGAAATCTTGCGTCATACACATACTCAGATTCTCCATCAGAATCAGAATCCTAATAGCAAGAAGCTCAAAATCCTTCATCATTTTCTTTTCCTTGCCTTGCCTCACCAGATGATGGAATTTCAGTGCTAGGCCTTGCCTCAGCATCCAACCTTGCCTCAGCAATCTGCAAAATGCTAGCAACTTGCCCAGCATTTTGATCCTCACTACCATCACTGCTGGGCCTCTCCTCAGCATTTGAAACTTCAGCACAGCCTTCAGCAATTCTAGCACCTTGCTCATCATTCTGACCTGATCCTGATGTTCCAACATCCACATTCTGAGTAGGTTGAGCAGTGGTGTCCCAAAAAATGGCTCCTCCTCGACCTTCAGGACGTGCAGGAGCATCAAAGACTCCTGCCACAATCAGTGTATTCAAGTCCTTGTCGGATAGAGCCTCATGCTCGGCCAAAGGTGTGGTGATGAGAAGCTGAATAGCTTGCTTCCTTTTGCGCTTAGCAATCTCTTGAGCCTAATGCTCCGCTGCTAGCATGGTAGCCTCCTCAGTAGTACGTGCAAGCAACTCAACAGCTTCCTTTGCGGCTTGCGCATCAGCAGGCTTTTTTGCAGTAATCTCATCAGCAGCGGCCTTAACCTATTCAAAGTTTCAGTCCCTCGCTTAAAGCGTCATCCTCTCCATTTCTTTCTTATACCTCTTCCTCTTTTGTACCTGCTGGTTCAACTTCTGCTTCCACTTCTTCTCCCTTAGAATTTTCAACTTTTCAGACAGAGGCTTAGAAAAAAGTTGACTTACATTCCCTTGTGCCTCAGTAGCAGGAGTCTTCTCAGAAGCTTCTTTCTCGAAGTTATTGACAAGCGTCCTTCTTGTCCTCTTCTTCTTCTAAGGAGAACCAGCGTCTCTCCTCTTTCTTTAAGGTATCACAACAGTAAGTTGACCAAGTACCTGAGCAGGGCGCTCTTCTTGCTTCTTAGCAAGAATCTCTTCTATCTGCTCTGCAGGCAGATCTCCGAGCATCTCGATCTCTGCGAGATCCTGAAAGCATTTCTCTGTCTCTGAAACTTTGTTGGCAGCAGCAATCTCCTCAGCAGACATGGAGATTGCATGCTCCAACTATTGGACTGCTAACTCTTATGGTTGCACGTAATCTGGAGAAGTAGGAATGTTGGGGTCAACATTGGACTTCCCTTTCAGTATAATTGGGCGGGACATATTAGTAGGGGTCGGCACCTTCTTCGTCAGAGGGATGAAGTCTGTGGGGATGAACGCCTCACCCCTGTCGAGCTCGTCCTTCTGAAAGATGGTTTCAATAAGCTTACTTATCTTCAACCCAAAATCCACATTGGATGTGAAAATCCCTTCTTGCATGATCTTCACATTCTTCTTCGCCTGGTCCTGTTGGGATTATATACTGAAAGCATATATGATTAAGTGTTTTGTACACTGGTCTTCATATATGTTGCTGCAACAATGCTCGTTAACTGATTAAACAAACATACAACGAACCATAATATCCTATTATCTCGCCTATAGGGATGATCATATGGTGTGTAGGATATCACAGAGGATCATATGAATTGTTTGACCTAGAGAGATATAAACAGTATCACAGCTGAGACGGTCCCTGGATAGGCTGTCGCTCTAAGCTGCGGCACATCGGTTCATAAGTGGGCTTATCCTAGCTACTTGATGTGTCGGTACATAGTTATGTATTGATGGGATCAACAGTGGGATGTGCCATTCACATTGACATATGAATGAGCCAGATCACTCACATACTTCCTATGATCTTAAACCTAACTGAAGGATAAGGGGCACACACAGATTGACCGCACTTTGATTTACCATGGTGGCGAGCCTTACATGTACTCTTATACCCGTATTTTGGGTGTTGGCAATTTGTGTGTGGCCTGCTTAGTCTGGACGTTTAGGTGAGCATATCCGTTTCAGGATGGTGACATTCCCTGAGGAGCTCACAAGGTTCATTATGCTAAACCCTGCAGGTTTAATTATTTAATTCAAGCATAAGTGAAAAAGGAGTGAGTGGTATTACTCAGGAAATAAAAGATTAATTAATTGTGGCTGATTGTCATAAGCCAAATTAATTAGTGAATGTCTAAAACCTTAAATATGTGGATCATGTTAGTTTGGTGAAACCCGTTCCTAATAACGTGGTAATAAAGGGGCGAGTCAGCATTGTTACCGTGGTTAAGGTTAAAACAATGTTTTATTAATTAATTATGTTCTGGTTTGAACAAGGAAGGATTAATTAATAAAGAGGGCCCACTTTATTATTTGCATTTGGTCCCTGGTCTGGCCCATGAACTGCTCACAGCCCAGTAGGGTTAGGGTTTCTCAAAATCCTAACGCTATATACAGGCCTTCTTTCCATCAGATCAAGTTGGACTTTTCAGTATAATCAGTAAATTTAGAGAGTGTGGCGGCGGCAATCTGAGGGAGGAACTTGATCGATTTCTCCAGATCTCGGATTCAACTTGGTAGATAATCCTCACCAGAATTCCAAGGAGCAAGGGAACAGATCAGAAGATCAGATCTGTAGGAACAACTATGCATCGCCGGCATTCTATCTCAGATCCAGATCTATTTCATCGTTATTGGCTCCGATCTAGATCTGTAGATCAAACGGTGAAATCAGGTATTCTCTAATCCATCCTCTGCAATTAATATTGTAGGAGCATGCATAGGTTCGCATGGTTTATTTAATTGAAATTTGTTCCTGGTATCCTAAGAACGATCCTTGGCAAGAAATTCATTAATGGTAACTCGTGTTGTTCATCGTAGACTCAAACCCTACAATTGGTATCAGAGCCAGGTTGATGTTCTTAGGCTCTATCTTGAATAGATTGAGATTAAATGAATATGTATGTTCATTGATGGATGTAAATTGTCGTAGATGTTTTTTTGTTCTCGTGGCCTTCTCGTATTTTGGATCCGTTTTTACCATGAGAAAATCCGTGGTTAGATTTGATATAAAATTATGTAATAGATTTTAGATCTATTTTTTGTATTTTCTTTTTATTCAAATATGTAAAAATCTGAGAATCTGGATCCGGAAAGAAGAACGAGAAAAGGAGAACAAAGAAGACGACATGAACTAGGGTTCAGCCACCTCTCAGACCTCGCCGCCGGCGGCGACGACCAGGCCGACCACGGCAAGCGGCAGAAGGTTGCAGCGGCGGGCAGAATTTCTGCCTGTGGCTGGGCCGCGCCTGTTTATGCTGCTGCTCGCGTTTCCGGCGAGCACGATGGTTCGGGCAGCCTCCTGTTGTGCGTGCGCAGGGTCCAAGGCCGACGAGCTCCCGATCGGGCAGAGGGAGCGACGGCCAGTGCTGCTAGGAGTGGCGGCGGCACAAGGAAAACTTAGGGTTTCCGGCGTGGCTGGGCCGCGCTCCTGTTGCTGCGCGAGTTTTTTGCACGACGATGGCGTGCGTCTGGTGTGTGCAGTCGCGTGGGAGGCAACGACAGAGGTTGTCGGTGCAGGCGTCAGGCTCGTCGGTCGTGGGCAACAGACAGAAGCCACGCGCGATGCCTCTGCGTGCGGTGGTGTTGAATCTGTCTCACACGTTTCCAGGATTAGAGGAGCAGCGGCTGCTGTCGGACGTGGCTGGGCCGCAGGCGGCGGCGATGTGGTGGTCTGCGCGACGTTGACAACTACCGTGGTGGGTCGCCGGCAGCTGTCTGGTGGCGCCGGAAAGGCGGCTGGGCTGCTGGTAGGTGGCGGCTAGGGTTTCTACAAACCCTAGGGTTTGCTGCCCGGGCCGTGGCTTGGGCCCGTCAGCCCGGAGGCGGCCCGCTATCCTGAAAATTAGGGTTTTGCACTTGTTTTGGGCTTGAAACCCTAATTAAAGCCCAGTTGCTGTTTATGCAAGTCCAAATCAGATTTCAAGTCAAACGGAGGCCCAGTATGAAGATCTGTACTGAAAAATAAATCTTGTAATAGTTAGATTTAATTATTTTCAGTTGTAATCGCATCTGAGGGGCCACGAAAAATTTTATTTGTTTATTTAATTATTTCTCGTAATGATGTGATTTATTATGTGCGCACTATTAAATAATAGGAAAGCATGCCTATTCGCTTTAATTATTTACTTTTATAAGCATGTTGCAATTTAATTTTTGAGCATGTCTTATGTGATTTATTTTATGTTTTAAAATATGTCTATAAATTCCGGGATCATATTACTTTATGATTGAATTTTGGGTATGATATAATTTATGGCAACATAAAATAATGTGTGCGCATGAAACCTTTAGAATTAAAAATACTAAGCTGGATTTTGGTTCTTTTCTAACCAAGATCATTAGACCTCCACAAATACGACCTCTCATTAGAAGTAAGGCATTTCGAAGCGTAAACATCTGCTGAAGCAGCTTGCGTTAGAAATAAATTACCAGTTCTAGTGCGATGAGGTTTCTAAATAAAACATTTAGTTTAAGATGAGAAGTGGGAGCCTCTAAGCAAATGTCTGCTGAAGCGGCTTGCATTGAGACAACTTTCACTGGTCTCTAAGATTAAACTAAATGAGATAACGAAGGAAGTGAGGGGCATGCAGTATGGGTCGAGTATGTATGCTAAATCTCTCTAAACATCCGGAATTAGGATTGTGGTTAAACCGGCTTAGATGTTGCCTGGAGTATAACTCATGAATGATGTCCCTGCTCCGGATAGGTGAATATGGTCTTAAGATCTCCAATATTAATTTCTTTTGCTTAAGATACCTGGCATGTTAAGAAATTAAAGGATCTTTTTGGTCTGGTTGAGCGTTTGCTGTAAACGTCTGCTGAAGCAGCTTGCAGTAAACTAGCTTGGGCAATTGGAGGAAGCAAATTGCATTGTTTTATCTAAAGGTTCTATGCATATTTGTTTCAATTGTTCGTAGTATGTGCATACTTTAATTCGCTTATTTGTTTTCAGATATGTCTATGAATAATGTCATTAATATCCTCGCTCAAAATCCTCTCAATGGTCCGAATTTCCTTGAATGGAAACGTAATTTGGATTATATCCTTGTTGCGGAAGAACACAAGTTTGTCCTTACTAATCCTTGTCTGCCAGTCCCAGCTGCTGATGCTACTGCCGAGCGGCAGCAGTCTTACAATAAGTGGATCAAGTCTAATAATGTAGTGAAATGCTACATGATGACCACTACGAGTAAGGTACTGCAGCTGCAACATCAGCATTATGATAAGGCTTGTGAGGTTATGGATAATCTAACAGCGACTTATGGGGAGACGGACAGAACTGTCAGATTCAATCTCATGAAGGAGATTGTGAGTAAGAAAATGTCTGAAGGCAGTTCAGTGAGAGAGCACGTGGTTGCCATGACTCACCTCATGGATGAACTAATGTTGCATGGTGATGGTATTGACGGGGAAGCCCAAGTCCATATCATACTAAACTCTCTTCCCAAGTCCTTTGAAAACTTCAGGATGAATGCTGTGATGAACAAGAAAGAGTATACTCTTAATAAGTTACTCAGTGACTTCATGGCAGCACAGTCCCTGATGGAACCCGAGAAAGCAGTTTTGGTTTCTTCCGGTAGCCGGTCTGCTGCTCCTAAATGAGCAAATACTAAGAGAACGGCTAGGAACAAAAACAAGAAAACTGCTGGTGGGAACAATGTAGTTTTTGCTCCAAAGAAAAAGGTTGGGAAAGTCAAAGGAAAGGGCAAGTGTTACCGTTGTGGCAAGATAGGACACTGGAGAGCAAATTGTCCATGTGTTAACACCAACGGACAAGGTACGTCATCATTTACATGTTTAGTATCAGTTTTCTACTCCTAGTGAGTAGTGGTTATTGTGAGTACTAATCATGTTTTTGCTGCACTATGCAGGGAATCAAGCTGATGATGCTTGAGGATGACAGATTACCAACTCCAAGGAAGATGCTAGAGATCTTCTCAAGCTGTTGGAGTTATTTGCTTTAAGTTTATGTTAAAATTCTGAAGAGATATTGGTTTTAATAAACTCTTTTCCATCTATTGTCATTGATTATCAGTTGTTCAGATAGAGTTTTTCTATCATAATGAATAACAGTGATTTCTATTATGGATGATTGTCTCTTCATTACTTGATTACATAAACTATCAGTGTACTAAGGTATAATTTAAAGAATCTCTATAGAGATAGGTTACATCAGTCTAAGTAGTTTTAAGTAATTCATGGAATTATGGATTCAATCCAGGTATTCCTAGGAATGATACTTATGACAACTACTTAGAGGTATAAGATGGTAACTACGCCTTTTAATAGGCGAATTATATCTCTATTTCGTGTTTGCTCTGGTTTGATGGTTTGAGTCTACTTCCGCAGTTGCCTTAACAGACATTGATACTGTAATCATTTAAGATTTGGATATGTTTATCTAGTTCACTACAAGTCTTAGTCTCTTGCTTATATCAAGAGCGTTCAAGACTAAGGTATAGAATAAGTTGAACAAGACCGTAAAAATATTATGGTTCATTCATAATCGTATATCTTAAGTGATGGGGTTTTACAGTATCTAGCAGAGCAAAGGGATTGCATCCCAGTTAACTACACCTATTATCCCTCGATTGGGATAGTGTAGGTAAAACGAAATAAGATTCATTAAAAGTTTATAAGTTATGCCAGCTTTGCAAAATTTTCATTTTGGGAACAGCACCAAAAGCAATTGTATGTTTACTTAATCTAGTGTCTTCTAAATCAGTTCCAAATACCCTAGCGGACCTTGACTCTGTCAAAAGGGCAATGATGGGTATTTCAGCTGTTAAGCAGATATAGGAAACTGATTTGTTTGAAGAAAGGTTTAAGCTAGTACTGCTTTGTGGGCTATTCCACGTAAATGAAAAAGATGGTTGTTTTGTGTATCCTAGATACAAGCAAGTTGTATGGGATGAAACCATGAATCTAAATGTGAGTTTGTTCTCTAACGCTTTAGAGAAGACAATTCAAATCCATCTGGAAATACCTCGTGGCATATTGAGCATACATTGGAAGGTATGGTACCAATTGCACGGTCACCTTTGTAATGTGATAAACCACAAATTAATGCACCATTAACTGACAACGTAAAAGGAGCATCGTTCCAGTGGGAGGTTGCCTTAACAGGCTTAATAGTACTAGTTTGTGGAAACAGTCTCTGGACTTGTTCTCAGCTTAACGAATCGTACTTATCCCTTAAAGCGCAACGAAGCTGTTAAGACAAAAGATGTTGTTTAATGACATCATGTCATGGATTCAGAAATGAATCAGTAAAGGTTATGGTTGTGTATCAGGATCAGTGATTGCCAAATAAGCTTACCAGCTATAAGCAACTGATTGATATACAAGGAAAGAAATACTCGAATGGTAACCTAGTATGTTTTCAAAGGTCTAGGTTAGTGAGTAAGGTATGTTTCACAACAAGACATTCTCACTGGTTGCAACTATTAAGTCCATTCGAATTCTTTTAACCATTACAACACATATGAATCTAAATATCTAGAAGATAGATGACGTCATCTGTATTTTATAAACGGGAACCTTGATAAAAGGTGACGACATCTCTATGCAACAACCAGATAAGTTATGTGCGAAGCATCATGTCTGGAAGCAAAGGTAGTTCAAGTATGAACTTAAGGGAGCTTCAAATTCATGAAAGAGACATTTCGATATTGTATATCGAGAATGAGAGTTTCATGTACCAGTTATGTGTCAGCGAAAGCGTGGTTTTCCTTGCACATTATGCAGATATTATTTTCACATTCGGAAACGGTGTGGGAACACCTTTTGAATTAAAGTCTTGTGTTGTCACAAGAAAACGATGTTCAGGTATCTCAAGTCGCTTAAATTGATTCTGTGATGAGTCATTAATAGCAAGAAAGATTGTTGTCTTTCTATATTGCAGATGAACGAGTTCAGATATCTTTAATGCTATAAGCATGTTAGACAGACATCAGTTCAACTCTGGATAGGCAAATCGGTTTACAAGTGTGCTATGTGAGTTGAATTGCATCGGATATCCAGGAGGATCATATTGAAAGGAAGTTGACCTCTAACTATGTGTTGGCCTTGGAGGAGAAGTTATAGGAATCTAACACAGAAGTGTATTGCTGATTCCAGTATGAAGGCTAAGTTTTTGTCAGCTTCATTAGCTTCGCAAGAAGCAGTATAGCTCCGATGCCATCCTGTAGAGGTGTGTGTTCTGAGTTTGCCTAATTAAATCACAAGGAATTGTGATTATGTTGGTGCAATGACAAACTCAAAGGAACCCAAGACTCACAAGGTGGTGAAACACATAGGATGCGTGGAATCACATCATACGAGAAATCGTGACAAGAGGTGACGTGAATGTAGTGGGAGTGATTGACAGTATAAACACACTTAATACATTGGTAAAGCAATGTTATTATGGTATAAGTATAAGTGGGAGATTGTTGGGATTATATACTGAAAGCATATATGATTAAGTGTTTTGTACACTGGTCTTCATATATGTTGCTGCAACAATGCTCGCTAACTGATTAAACAAACATACAACGAACCATAATATCCTATTATCATATGGTGTGTAGGAGATCACAGAGGATCATATGATTCGTTTGACCTAGAGAGATATAAACAATATCACAGCTGAGACGGTCCCTGGATAGGCTGTCGGTCTAAGCTGCGGCACATCGGTTCATAAGTGGGCTTATCCTAGCTACTTTATGTGTCGGTACATAGTTATGTATTGATGGGATCAACAGTGGGATGTGCCACTCACATTGACATACGAATGAGCCAGATCCCTAACATACTTCCTATGATCTTAAACCTAACTGAAGGATAAGGGGCACACACAGATTGACCGCACTTTGATTTACCATGGTGGCAAGTCTTACATGTACTCTTATACCCGTATTTTGGGTGTTGGCGATTTGTGTGTGGCCTGCTTAGTTTGGACGTTTCGGTAAGCATATCCGTTTCAGGATGGTGACATTCCCTGAGGAGCTTACAAGGTTCATTATGCTAAAACCTGCAGGTTGAATTATTTAATTCAAGCATAAGTGAAAAGGAGTGAGTGGTATTACTCAGGAAATAAGAGATTAATTAATTGTGGCTGATTGTCATAAGCCAAATTAATTAATGAATGTCTAAAACCTTAAATATGTGGATCATGTTAGTTTGGTGCAACCCGTTCCTAATAACGTGGTAATAAAGGGGCGAGTCAGCATTGTTACCGTGGTGAAGGTTAAAACAATGTTTTATTAATTAATTATGTTCTGGGTTGAACAAGGAAGGAGTAATTAATAAAGAGGGCCCACTTTATTATTTGCATCTGGACCCTGGTCTGGCCCATGAACTGCTCACAGCCCATTAGGGTTAGGGTTTCTCAAAACCCTAACACTATATATAGGCCTTCTCTCCATCAGATCAAGTTGGACTTTTCAGTATAATCAGTAAATTGAGAGAGAGTGGCGGCGTCAATCTGAGGGAGAAACTTGATCGATTTCTCCGGATCTCGGATTCAACTTGGTAGATAATCCTCACCAGATTTCCAAGGAGCAAGGGAACATATCAGAAGATCAGATCTGTAGGAACAACTGTCCATCGCCGGTGTTCTGTCTCAGATCCAGATCTATTTCATCGTTATTGGCTCCGATCTAGATCTGTAGAACAAACGTTGAAATCAGGTATTCTCTAATCCATCCTCTGCAATTAATATTGTAGGAGCATGCATAGGTTCGCATGGTTTATTTAATTGAAATTTGTTCCTGGTATCCTAAGAATGATCTTTGGCAAGAAATTTATTAATGGCAACTCGTGTTGTTCATCGTAGACTCAAACCCTACAGGTCCAACCACCACTCGAAAAAGAATTGTGCCCAATTCCCTTGGACTCCGTCTACTAATGCCATCAACATAGCTCACTTCTTCACAGATAGTTTCAAATACGACTCCACATCGCATTAGGACATCTTAATAACTAAATCAGCTAGGAGTCTGAAATCCTCCGAGAACTGATTTGTAGGGGTAGCAACCTTTCATGGGTGCTTCGCGTCCTCTATAACTTCGGACTTTTCCATTGTTCCCATCTGGCTTTCATCTCTTCCGTATTAAGAACTTTGTAAGTGGTGAAGCGTTCGCCTGAGTTGTGAAGGCCGAATGTCTTGGCAAGGATCTCAGAAATGACAGTAATCAATGTCCCAAAAATAGAGGTCGTAAACGACTTGTGATCATCGGCTATCACTGCTTTGGCATAAAACTCAGAAACCATATGAGGATGAAACCTCAATGGTTCAGCATATAAATATTGAACTACCTCCTCTTTGGCAAAGGTGTTCATAACCCAGTCTGAAAATCGTACAGCAGCAAGAGGTGTGTACAAGATCCTGTCCTTCATGATCTGGGTTGTTTTCTTCTGAGCATTAGAGAGCCCAGACTGATCCTTTTGCGTGCAAGAGTAACTAAGCGAGCATATGGAATTGAATTATCAATATCCTCCTTCTTCACAATCATCGTAAAACTCGGTGCATGCCTTTCATGTAGAGGCGTGCCATCGATAGGACGTAAGACTAACTTAGGAGGGTTTTTTAGGTGAGTAGGTTTTGGGGTAGAAGAGGAAGATTCAGGATTTGAAGACATGCTTGAGAAATTTAAAGATTCAAAGGAATTTTGAGACAGTTTTGAGAATTTTTGAAAGCTAGGGATTCACCAATTCAGAGTTTAGAAGGTTTGCAAATTTGACGAAGTATGGTTAATATACCTTCTAAGTGTTGGATTTGATGGTTGGCGGAGCACAGCTTCAGATCTAATCGATGGTTCAGGAGATCCGAGACTCTTCGTATGGTGTCCCATGCCTCAAAATGCTCTAGTGCTTTTGACGTGTCGGCTCCTGATTTTTCTCAGCCAGTTGCACGAATTAAATGTGTCGTGTCACGTACACTTAGTGGATTTGAAATTCAAAAAGTTCGCGCCTTGACTTTCTGAGATTGCTCAGAGCTTGTACTCAGCAATCTGCTAGCATCAGAATCCTTAGCAAGCGAACAAATTGCTGAGAGCTTGGACTCATCACTCAAATCCTAGCATTCATATATTCTAGCATCCAAATATTGATTGTTGACACCACTTGTTGAGTATAATAACATAGCATTCTGACGAAATGTTGAGAGCTTGGATTCAACATTCACGCGCTAGCAAATGTCTGATCCACTTGCTATAATTTTATACTCCTTAGGAATTGCTGAGAGCTTGGACTCAGAATTCACTTGACTCAGCATTCATTTCTTAGCAACAAAAATTCAGCACGTCAAACACGTAAGCTAGGATACGTTTCTCTCCTTCTCTCCGAAATTCAAGAAATCCAAAAACAGAAAGAATGTGAGTTGGAACTCATTCATCCCCATCCTTTTCTAACTCCATGAGGCCTAACTTCAGACATAACTCTTTAAATTTGGCCTCAACAAGCGGCTTAGTGAAGATATCAGCAAGCTAATTTTCGGTGCATATCTATTGAACATCGATATCCTATTTTCTTGATGATCTCTGATAAAATGATGTCAAATGTCATTATGCTTCCTCCTGGAATGATGTACAGGATTCTTAGTAATGCACCTAGCATTATTGTTGTCACAGTAGATTGGCACGCATTCTGGAGCAATATCATAATCTTGAAGTTGCTGCCGAATCCACAACACTTGTGCACAACAACTTGCGGCTACTACATATTCTGCTTCGGTTGTAGACATCGCCATAGAGTGTTGTTTCTTGCTAAACCAACTTATTAGCTTGTGTCCAAGGAATTAGCAGGTGCCACTTGTGCTCTTTCGATCAATCTTGCACTCTCCAAAGTCCGAGTCTGAATAACCACTGAGTGCTAGCCCATCAAACCTTGGATACCAAATTTCTAGACCTTCGGTGCAGTTGAGGTATCGGATGATCCGCTAAGCAACATCAAAATGTAATTTCTTAGGATTTGCTTGATATCGCTCGTAGACTCCTACTGCATAGGAAATATCTGGTTTGCTAGCAGTAAGATATAGCAAGGATCCGATAATACCTATGTAAGAGTAGGATTCACAAGTTCTCCTTCTTCATCAAGAGAAATCTGGCAGCTCGTGCTTATGGGAATCCTTAGGCTCTTCGTCTTCTCTGGACTACACTTAGCAATGAGATCTCTTGTATACTTCCTCTGATGTATAAAGATCCCTTTGCTCGGTTGTTGCACTTGAAGTCCCATAAAGTAAGACATCTTCCCCATCATGCTCATATGGAAATTACTTTGCATGAGCTCTTAGAACTTCTCACGTAGCACTGGATTCTTAGAGCCAAAGATAATGTCATCGACATATATCTGCACAAGCAATATGCTTCCTTCATCCTTGATGCGAAAGAGATTTTGATCGATCTTCCCATTCTTGAATCCATTATCCAGCAGAAAAATGGACAAAGTTCCATACCATGCCCTTGGAGCCTGCTTCAATCCATATAAGGCTTTCCTTAGCCTGTAAACTCGATTTCCTTGTTCGAAGCCTGGTGGTTGCTCAACATACAACTCTTCTTTGATCTCACCATTAAGGAAGGCACTTTTCACATCTATATGTAGGACTAAAAACTTATTATGGGCAACATATGCGAGGAATAACCTTATTGCTTCCAGTCGGGCTACCGGAGCAAACGTCTCATCATAATCAATTCCCTTGCATTGCATGTATCCTTTGGCTACTAGACGCGCTTTATTTCAGATGACCGTTCCAGATTCATCCTTCTTGTTCTTGAAAACCCATTTTGTTCCAATAACGCTTTGGTGCTCGGGTCTGTCTACAAGATTCCGAACATGATTGCGCGTGAACTCTGCTAGCTCCTCCTGCATAGCATTCACCCAATCTGGAGATTGTAGAGCATCTTCAATCTTCATAGGCTCTTCATGTGATCTGTAGCATGCTAGCATCACATTGCCCTGTCGCGTCCTTACTGGATCATTGACTTCATCAATGATAGCATCTAGGGGGTGATCACGTAGCCATCTCGGTCTTGGATTGCTGGTTGTTGGGGTTGCATTGCTAGCTTCGCCTGCTGAATTGTTCTCTGATAGAACATTCTCCTCAGCAATCACTTGAGGTTCAACGTTCTGCACCTCAGCATTCCGCATCTCAGCAACAGGAATCTCAGCATTCTGGACTTCAGCAGCTGGGATCTCAGCAGCTGGAACTTCAACATCATCCTTAGTGATCTCCTCAACAACGCCAAATCTTCCTTCAACAACTCGTCCTTGATCTGGCATTTCTTCATCTTCTTCTTCGAGCGATCCCAGAATCTCCAAATTATAATTAAGATAAATTTGTTTTGTGGCCTCAACATGATCATTAGCATCATTGGCCGATTCAGCAGTTTGGTCACCTGCTGAATGCGCCTGAGTTGGATTGCAATCATTCATTGACTTAGTCAGATCAATCCTCATATTTTGGAAAGAATTCAAGATAGATTGATCATGATTGTAATCTTTTATCTCTCTTAAAAACCTGCGCACTAGAATAGACTCATCAAAAATTATATTTCATGTTATTTCCACAACTTGAGTTGTCTTGTTTAACACTCTACTGCCTTTGTGAGAAGGATGTCCATATCTTAGGAACACATCTTCATAAGACT
Source organism: Plectranthus barbatus (assembly GCA_026898455.1). Lineage (NCBI taxonomy): Eukaryota > Viridiplantae > Streptophyta > Magnoliopsida > Lamiales > Lamiaceae > Plectranthus > Plectranthus barbatus. Next base: position 897,786 of record JAPKLW010000064.1, on the reverse strand, counting down.
TAGGCAAAAAAGTGTTAAGCTTTGACTTCCCTTTGTTAAGAATATAACATGTTGAACCATAAGTGTTGGGAAATTATTCCTAAAATCTCCCTTAGGACCTATTTGTAAAAGGTTTTGTTGGATCAAACCTTAATAGTTGGTCGATCATTTGCTGAACTCTAAATTGTCTAGCATACTCTGTAAAGTCCTGTATAGGTTTTATATTGAGTTGTAATAGACTAGTGTGCTAGAAGAATTCCTAGCAGTCACGGAGAAGATGATGTTTGCTAAAAGAAATTGAAGAATCAGATATTAGCATCCATCAACAACCAACAAACTGAAGCGAGCGAGCAAAGGATAAAAGAGTCTTCAGCTGCTAAACTCGGACCCTAGCAGAGCAATATACAGGATGCTGAAGTCTCCTTGCCATTCTGACAAAAAGCTCACACAAAGGACGAGACTTTCCCGAAGTAGTTAGGAAAGTGCAAGTCAAAGACAAAAGCGATTGTCACAGACCAAACACTCTCGGATCAAGGAGCCGTTGAGTCTAACGGATATGGAGATTCAAAGTTTGAATCTCCATCTATAAAAGACAAGTCCAAAAGTGGAGACAACTACTGGTTCTATCAATACCGACATTCACAAACTACACAAGTGTGAGAATCCTTTGAAAAAGCGAACAAGTGAAAAGTAGTCAGTTGAGAGCTAGTGATAAAAAGTGCATTCAAACCTTTCAACAACCTAGAGTGTCCCTTCATTGAATATCTGACACTCATCCTTGAAGATTCTTGAACTTCTGTTAAGAATCTTCAATCATTGGGATAACTTCCTTCCTAGGAAGATCCAACAGTCACTCTTGAAAAAGATTGACTCCTACGGGTTTTAGCCGCACATTTATTGAGTTCGGAGGCAAACTATAAAAGTCTCAATAGCGAAGGACAAGTTTTACGAAGGTGTGCCTTTGACTTGACCGAAGCTGTGATTGGAGAAGTGCAAAGTAACGGAGGATAGCTGTGCTGTGGCCGGTTCGAAAGTTCGCCGCCTACCGCAAGAGTTGGCGAATCCTTGTACTGTTGTATACTTTTCTAGTGAAACACTTAGCATATTGGCTAAGGAGTGGACGTAGATCGTTTTGATCGAACCACTATAAATCGTGTGTTCATTTACTATTTTATTAATCACTGCTCAAAGTTGATTTGAAACCTAGCAACTGAGTTGCTAGTGTATATCTGAAAACATATTTAAATAATAACTTGAGCTAAGAAACATTCTGAAAACAACGTGAAGTGTAGGAGACGTTTATTTATTCCGCTGTATCTCGTGTTAAGTTAAGATATAATCACGATGACTCTGGTATTTAGGGACCTACAATAAGCACGAAGATGAGTCAGAGAAGGCTTACGACTATTGTACACTTCATAAGGAGTCTTATTGAATCTACCATGGATTGCACTCATATTTTGAATGTAGCAGGAAGTCATGACTGCTTTGCCCCAATTCTTTCCACTCAGACCAGAGTCGGCTAGTATCGACCGCACTGCTTCCTTTAAGGTCATGTTCCTTCTCTCTGCTAGACCATTCTGCTGGGGGTCCTAGCAGTGGATTTATCATGCCTGATTCCAGTTTTGGCGCAAAAATCCATATGAATACCATTGCGAAATTCAGTCCCGTTGTCTGATCTGATTATTTTAACGGTAACCTATTTGCTACTCTACTGCTTGAGGATCAACTCTGGTAGGATGAGCTTTACTTCATCGTTGGTCCTTAGCAATCTGACCCATGTGTACCTGGAAAAGTCATCAACAACCACAAGTGCAAGAACCTTTTTACTTACAGTGGCTGGAGTGACAGTGCCAAATAAATCCATGTGCAAAAGCTCAAAGATTCTTTTGGATGTGGCCTTCTCCGAGTTTGTCTTGAAGGATGCCTTGGTCTTCTTCCCTTGCTAGCACGCTTTGCACACGCCTTCCTTTCTGAAGGTTGTCTCAGGCAATCCTACAACAAGATTGTGCTTGGCTAGGTTGTTAATAGTTTTAAAGTTCAGATGAGTTAACCTCTTATGCCATAGCCAATTTGTGTCTTCCTTGTTGAATGCTACGAAGCATGAATGTTGTTGGCCGCTTTGCAAATCAACGTTATATAGGCTACCCTTGCGGATGCCTCTGAGCATCACTTCAACTGTAGCACTATCAACAATTTCACAACCAGTATTAATGAAGTGTACGTTATACCTATTTTCGCATAGTTGGCTTATGCTTGAGGTTGGAGATGAGGGCAACATTGATGATTCTCATTCCATCTTTCTCGATGCATCCCCTTCCAATCACTCGACCTTTGCTATTATCGCCAAACATGACTGCGGGGCTATAAATTCTTTGAAGTTTGGATAATAACTCTTCTCGCCCCGTCATGTGGCCTAAGCAGCCACTATCTAGGATCCATTCATTTGACATTCCTGGTGTCTTCGCTCTTGGATCCTGTTCCTCCAAAAATAAGCAATTTTGTTTAGGTACCCGCTTAGCATCGGGTCCTGTAGGATTAGCATGGATCATGGTCCCTTTTGGAACACAAATCTTGGTGATCTTAAAGATTTTCTTCTAAACATCACCCTTAGCAACTTTCTCGACCTTCGTTGGATAAGCAAACGTTGCAGAATTAGAACGAGGTTGAGTATTGTGCTTAGCCTTCATAGTCCTTTTGGAAGGATAACGGTTGGAATCATGACTCAAATAGGTGTTCCTCCTATGTGGTGTGTACTTAGGATACTATTGTCTTACAGCATGGTATGCTACCTGTTTGCCGTTATGAAAGGTAGGATATGCTATCCTAGCATTGAATGCACAATTCTCAGCATTCCTCCTTGGCACTGCTGAGTGTGGCTTAGCAGACATCCTCTGGGTACTATGCTGAGATCCAGCAGAAGCTTGCTTAGCAGGCATTCTGTGGATACTCTGCTGAGATCCAGATGAAACATGCCTAGCAGGCATTATCTGGGTACTCTTCATAGATCCAAAAGATGTATGCTTGATACGCCAATCTTTCTGCTTAGCAGTTGATGACTCAACAATTGCTTTTCCTTTACCTTTATCAGCATTGACTTTTCTGGCAGAAACGAATAAAATCTTTCGCTTCTTAGAAGGTTTAGCATTTTTACTCAAGGCCTCCTTAGAGGATTTTTCTTCAACACAACTAAGACCTGATCTTGATTTATCAGAATGTTTTCTTTGTTGGCTCACAACGGGTACTTAAAACTGCCTTGCTGGATGTGTAAGCACAAATACATGTTTACTGTTCAAAGTTAAATTCTCTTTTTCAATAATTTGAAAATTTTTAGATAGCTTAGTGTAATCAGCTTTGAGTTTCAAAAGCTCCTCACTATCAGACCTTAGTCTTTCGACTTCCTCGGTAAAAGATGTAACTTTGAGTTTTAGTGAGGTATTCTCTCCCACAATAACATTTTTTATCATATACATTTTTTAAAATTCTATTAAATGCTTTGTGAGATAATCATCCTCGGAGTCTAAAAAAGAATCCTCCAATTCATGCATGGTTGTTGAACTTGGAATGCTAATAGAATGTACCTCTTGAGCATCGACTGCTAGAGCCGACTCAGCATTCTGCTCAACATCAGCATCCTGGTCATCAACAATATTTTCCATAAGGACCAGCATGGCCTCCTCATCTTCCTCTTTTGATGAATAGTACTCCTCATCATTATCCAGGATGTCGGGCACCTTTGTGCTTGTCAGCAACGTTCTTGTGACCGCTTTGACTGCTCTTCTCTCAAACCTTTGTTTGAGGCGCTCTCTCCCCCCTTGCTCATCTTTGGACACTCGTGCTTTTGATGATCTGGCGAATTTCACTCGAAGCACGTCCTAGGTTTCTTTTCAGCTGACCGGGAGGAGGATGTGAGCTTGGCCTCATTGGCTTCTTTCTCTGCCATAGCTTCCAGCATGAGCTTTTGACGCTTTCGCATCTACTCTTCGAGCACACTAGTCTTGAGGTCTACATGCTGTGAACCTGAGGTTGAGACAACCTCCTTGGCTAGTGAAGCTGGAGCAGATCTCTCATTATTGTGGAAGGGCTTTCTTGGCTTATTATAAATTCGTGAGCTTTAAGTTGAGCAAATACCTCACATCTTGCTGAGGTCCTTTTCTCTCAAGATCGTCATCTTTACAAACCAATCACTCCATGGAAAGAGCTTGGAAATGATCGTGTTATTCATTTTGCCATTGTCGTACGTCTTTTCCAAGTTCTAGAGTTCCCAAATGATTGTGCTAAGTCTCTCTTCCATTGCTTGAATAGATTCTCCTGCAATCATAGAGAAAGATTCATACATATCAACAGCTACCTATAGTTTGTTGCGTTTCATTTGTTCTGTCTCCTGGGAAGATGCGCAGACATAGTCTTACATCTCCTTAGTTGTATCAAAGTCCAGAGCCTTGTCTGCTGCCATCAACGGAGGCAAACTGTCATGTATAAGCTTCTTTGCTAGATATTCTAGCTAAGTTCTTTTCTTGTCCTCGACCGTCCATTCATCGAACGTCTTCTCGACCATCACAGGTGGTGTAGGTTGCCCCTCAACAACTGGACCTACGAAAATATTTGGCTTCATGATCCTTATGGGCCCCTTAGAAAGAACATCCACCATTTTTGGATGTATGCTTTGGAGCTGAATGGTGGCCATCTTCTATCATGAGTTGAACTTTTGTTTGTTGTACTTTGGAAGAGTATGGTTCATCTTGGCAAGTTGTGTTCCTGAGTTAAACAACAAACAAAACAGTGCAAGGAAAATATAGATCTTGTCAAAAGCGACTCTGATAAGCTCATTATTTTACTTGCTTATCTATATTATTTTATACTATTTTATGTAGTTTTATTGAGTTTATATATATATTCTATGCATGAGTCTATATTAGGTGGTATTAAGCGCATTTTGGTGTTTTTGTAGGGTTTTAGGCCTAAGTTCACGAGAAATCCGTTCCGGAAGGAGTGACGTGTAAGAGTAGCAGTGAAGAGTTCTTCCACAAGAGAAACTAGAGCTATTGGCACATGTCAATGGATGATGCTTTGAGTTAGCTCTCCAACGCAACTAGAATCGGGTCAATCGGAGTTCGGGAGAGAAAGTTATGGCAAAAACCGTGTGACAGTGCAAGAGGGGCGAGAAGCTGCGTCGACAGACGCCAATCAGCATCGATTGATGCCGACCAAGAAGCCACGTCGATCGACATGGATCAGCCACGATCGATGCGAGGCTGTCTGCTGGAGCGAAAATTCGAGGAAAAATGGATTTATTCATATCTTTAGCCCTAAATTTGATAGGATACACATCCACCACTATAAATACCTATGTAAATTCGATTTTTCAGTACCAATCATCATATTTTCATTCTACAATTTAGTTTTTAGAGTTTGGAGACTTGGGGAACACAAAACCCTTTTATTTTCTTGTAAGTTCTTTATGTTTATGCAATTTAATATGTTTTCTTTTGGATTTCTATCTGCGATGAGTGGCTAGAAACCCTAGCGGGTTCTAGGGGTTGATATTATAATGGATGCATGTTAGGATTAATTAATTAGGTTCATGATTCCTGTGTTTATTCTATAATTCTAGATTAATTCAAGGACCGAGAGGTGACGATTAATTTAGATGTCTAGCTATTGATAGAAGGACCGAGAGGTGAATATTGATAGTGGGAATAGGAATGCATGATACAATCTACACTATCCAAACAGATGTACTAAACTTTAGGAATTAAACTGATTTGCTTATCAGATTGACTAAGTTGGTGTACTTTGAGACCGAGCGGAGATAGTTACTAGTTAGTAATCTAGGTTATATTTGCCAAACAAGGAAATATAACATTGTTGCAGTATTCCACCTGTTAAATTAATTGATTCCTACATGTCATCCATAATATGAATTCTTCCCTCGAATATGTGTTCCTTTAAATTTGCTTTCCAAACTACTTTAATTTTCTGCATTGTTTTCTTTACTTTTATAAAACCCTGATTTTGGATCTCTCAAACAATGAATCTTAGGATCATAGCAAGTATATAGGATAGTTTCCCCACACAATTCCCCTGGATCGATAACCTTAGGGTTTACAAATTTATTTGCCGCTGTTATTATAATTAATCTGTTAGAAATAGCGGTGATCAAATTGGTGCCGTTGGCGGGGAGTTGCTAGATTTTATCTTGTTACTAGTTCGTTCTAGGATTTGCAGGATTGAATTTTATTTTTCTGTACGTGTGCGTGTGTCAGTTTTTGAGTCTACGTCTCGCGTCGATCGACGCCACCTAGCGTCGATCGACGCCACCTAGCGTCGATCGACGTCGATCACTTTGAAGCGTTGATCGATGGACGCCACTCTTTTGTGACGATCAACGTGAATCCATATCGATCGACGCTGAACTGATATTTACCTATTTCCTGTGCAGGTGCATGAACACGCGAGCTAAAGAAAAAACACTCGAAGCCTTTGTCCCTGAAATTGAAGCAACCTGCAGGAAAATCAAAAAGAAAGGAAAAGAAAAACAACGAGAGATGGCTGAGAATCCTAAAGCACCTCTGCAAAATATGACTCCCGAGGAGCAGAGGCAATTTGTGAATGAAGTACATCAGCTGAGAGCACAGCTACAAGCAGCCCAAGCTACTCAGGCGGAGCAAGCTGCAAGACTGGCAGAGTTGAACGATAGGCAAGTTGTGATCCCGCAAAGGTCCATCTTGGATTGTTTTCTTCCACAGCAAACGGAGGCCGGATTCAGAATTGGCATTGATGCCAACAACTTCGAGCTGCGCACAAGCCTTATTCAGATGGTGCAGCAAAACCAGTTTGGGGGAAGAGCTGTAGAAGATCCATATACCCACCTCAGCCAATTCATTGAGGTGTGTAACACTGTGAAGCAGAACGGAGTAACCCAAGATGTGATTAGATTGAGACTGTTCTCGTTCTCACTCAGAGACGAGGCACGGTCTTGGTTTGCCAGACTGGATAAGAGTCAGATCGGGACATGGGAGGAGCATCGAGCAGAGTTCCTTACCAACTACTTCCCACCGAGCCTGCTGCTGAAGAGGAAAGCTGCCATTACTACTTTCAAGCAGATGTATGATGAGTCACTCTACGAGGCCTGGAAGAGATACAAAGAGTTTCTACGACTCTATCCTGGACATGGTATCGATCTGGAGATGCAAGTGTGTCATTTTTATGAGGGACTGAACCCTCACATGAAGGAGCTGGTTGATGCATCTGCTGGAGGAATACTGATGAAGATGAGTGGTGCAGAGAGTATGAGGATGCTGGCTGATATGGCGCTGAATAGCCACCAATGGCCAACTGATAGGCAGCTACCAGTCAAAGCAGTCGAGACAAAGCCAGAATTCGACGTGGTCGCTGAGGTGAAAAAGCTCCGGGAGGAGATTGAAAAATTGGGCACATCACAAGTTGCAGCTGTTGCAGAGCCGAGCATGGCCATAGTACCCGTAGAGGCTGACTATATCAACAGGGGTGCAAGCAGTTCGTCTGGAACTGCCGGTACGGAGGTGAACTACATTGGCGGTGGTTATCACAATAACTACCAAGGCAATCAAGAGTATCAGTACAACCATGGGCGATCTCACCCTGGTTTTTCCTATGCTAACCCTTCTACTGCAGAACACCCTCCGCCTGGTTTTGATGCAGGTACTGGAGGAGAGATTGTGGAAAGGAAGAAATCCGTGCTAGAGGAGACGCTCGGGAAATTCATCAAGAGCTCGGATAACTGGTTTAGGAAAGTAGAAACTGAGGTGAAGGGAATGGCAAACCACATGCAGCTGATGACGAAACATCTTCAGATGATGGACACACAATTGAGCCAGATCGCTACCACACTCGGCAACCAACACAAACCTGGACAGCTTCCAAGCACAACGGAGGTGAACCCCAAGGCCCAAAAAGACTGTAAAGCCGTGACTTTGAGGTCTGGGACGAGCTACAAGGGTCCCGAGATGGATGTAGATGATTCTGGAGATGAAAAGCAGCAAAAATGTACAGGAGATAAATCCACGTCGATTGACGGACCTGCCACGTAGATCGACGCAGAGAAAAAAGGCCCGTCGATCGACGCCACACTAGGTCGGTCGACGCCGAAGTCTGTTCCAGGCACGAAGTTGAAGCAGTCTGAAGATCAGCTCCCCCCTTTGCCATTCCCATAGAGGTTCGCAAAGCAGTAAGAGGACGAGAAGTTCTCCAGATTTGTGGAGAACCTGAAGAAGGTCAGCATCAACATCCCGCTGATCGAAGCACTAAAGGAAATCTTGGGGTACATGAAGTACCTCCGGAAATTGATGAGTGGAAAAAACAATTCGTGGAGAATGAGACGGTGAAGATCCACGAGCTGTGCAGCCTGCTACTTCAAAAGTAGGTGCCCATCAAGAGAAGCGATCCTGGATGCTTCTCTATTCCGGTTAAGATTGGGGGACACACATTCGAGAGAGTATTATGTGATACTGGGGCCAGTATCAACCTGATGTCGTACTCCATCTACAAGCGTCTCAACATCGGAGAGATGAGGCCCACGACGATCACCCTGCAGATGGCGGACCGGTCTGTGTCCCGCCCGAAAGGTATACTAGAGGATGTGCTCATTCGTGTGGGCCATCTCATTTTTCCTGCAGATTTTGTGGTGCACGAGATGAAGGAGGACGAGAACATGCCCATGATCTTGGGGCGTGAGTTTCTCGACACTAGCGCAGCTCTCATTGACTGTCGAGGCGGCGAGATCACACTCCGAGCGAATGACAAGAAGATCAACTTTGTGATCGACAAGAACAAGAAGAAGGCGGAGTGCAATCGAATCTCCACTACCAAAGAAGAGGATGAGTCTGAAGAAGATGAAGCAGCTACCATTGAGTGGGAGCGAGGAAACGATAGGGTAGCAGTGTCAACTGCGCCACATTTTTCTGAGCTCACCACCATTATCAAAGACCGAAAAGTCTACATGGTGGATGCCAAAGGTCGGCGAGTCTGGACCCGACCTCCTTGGCAGTGATTTGAGGTATCGTCGAGCTGCGACGTTAAATCAAGCACTTGTTGGGAGGTAACCCAATATTTTCCGTATTTTCATTTCAATTTCATTTTTTTTATTATTACTTCAAATTTCTGCTTTTATTTCTTTGCTAACAGTTGTTTTGAAGTATTGAAAAAAAAATTTGGAGATCAGCTTGATGTTGATTGACGCAGCCTGGCGTCGATCGACGCCGAGCAGTCCGGCGTGATACACTTCGATCCGCGAAGAGATCGACAAGAAGGCTTCAAGTCAATAGACGCGAAGTGCCAACAGCAACTATTTCACGCCGCGCATTGTTCGAAGACTCCGGGGGATAAAAAGTTGATGTCTGAGATCAACTACCAGGTATCGTTCCCTCTTTTGTCTGATTTTCAAACTTATTCCACTCTTCGAGTTGGAAATAAGTTTGGGGGGATGTGGACAAGAGATGGAACATTCTATCTTTTATTTATTCTGCTTTCCGTATTTAAATTTTGCCTTAATTTTTAAGTTTATTCTATTTTGTGGGGAATATTTTTGAGTTTTGAAATAACCCGAATGAGACTATGAGATTAGAATTGATTGAGGGTTGAGTTGAATTGATTGTGATTGTGGTTAGATGCCTATGAATGTAGAATACCGCATGATAGGATTGATTTGACACTTGTGCTTGCATGCTGATTGAGCTGATTTGAAATTGACTGCGGAAGAAAATTTTTGAACCCTTGTGTGAGAATTTTGAGCCTTTATTTCGTTTGATGTGAGATTCACATGTGTGTTTTTGTTTCTCTAGAACTTGCCTATTTTCTGTGTTGAGACTGCATAGTGTGCACAAGTTTAGGAAATGATCTTAGGCCATCTTTGATAGCCGAATTCCCTAAACATTGTCCCTTCACATTGAATTTTCCCTAGTTAGCCACTTTTGAGCCTATACAAAATTTTTCTTTCCTTGTCTATGAGATTAAGAAGAAGTATTGGTTTCGCTCATGTCTTGTGTTGTGGTATGTGGGTGGAATGATTGTGATATGGAGATAAGAAAATATAAATTAGTGGTGAAAAGATGTGTGAAAAAGAATCTCAAAGAAATAATTAGAATTCTCATAAGCTCTCTGAAAAGAAAAGAATACAAAATTATGTAAAGAGCATAAGAGATTCAAAATGAGCTAGAAAAAAAAGGTTTTGTATTTGTTGATATATTTGAGGAGAAGGGTGAATGAACTTAGATGGTGGTTTGGATTGATTGAGGAAGTAAAAACTTGATTGATTTTAGTCACTTGGCCATATTTTCCTACCCCTCACAAAAGCCTACATTACAACCTTATGAAAGTCCTTTTTGATTCTAGACTTGTGTGCACATTCTGGCAGTGGAGATATTAGAAAATTTGCAAGCGTACGGTAGAAATTTCTTCATACATATTTTTGAGTGCTTTCATCTATACCTTAAACACTTGAGAGTTGAGCAATACACTTCCCGTGAGTTCTTCCAATGTTGATGAATTTTCTGTCTCTTTCAAATTGCTTGTGTGTAGTGAATTTTTAATTCTTGACTGTGATGGATCTTGTGAGGCATTGCACTTTAATCGCATGATCTTTTGATTTCTTTCTTGCCTATTGATTGAGGACAATCAAACGTTCAAGTTTGGGGGGTTGATATGCTCATTATTTTACTTGCTTATCTATATTATTTTCTACTATTTTATGTAGTTTTATTTAGTTTATATATATATTCTATGCATGAGTCTATATTAGGTGGTATTATGCACATTTTGGTGTTTTTGTAGGGTTTTAGGCCTAAGTTCACGAGAAATCCATTCCGGAAGCAGTGACGTGTAAGAGTAGCAGTGAAGAGTTCTTCCACAAGAGGAATTCGAGCTATTGGCACATGGAAATGGATGATGCTTTGAGTTAGTTCTCCAACGCAACTGGAATCGGGTCAATCGGAGTTCGGGAGAGAAAGTTATGGCCAAAATCGTGAGACCGCGCAGGAGGGGCGAGAAGCAGCGTCGACAGACGCCAATCAACATCGATGGATGCCGACCAAGAAGCCACGTCGATCGATGTGGATCAGCCACGATTGACGCGAGGCTGTCTGCTGGAGCGGAAATTCGAGGAAAAACGGATTTATTCATATCTTTAGCCCTAGATTTGATAGGATACACATCCACCACTATAAATACCTATGTAAATTCGATTTTTCAGTACCAATCATCATATTTTCACTCTACAATTTAGTTTTTAGAGTTTGGAGACTTGGGGAACACAAAACTCTTTTATTTTCTTGTAAGTTCTTTATGTTTATGCAATTTAATATGTTTTCTTTTGGATTTCTATCTGCGATGAGTGGCTAGAAACCCTAGCGGGTTCAAGGGGTTGATATTATTATGGATGCATGTTAGGATTAATTAATTAGGTTCATGATTCCTGTGTTTATTCTATAATTCTAGATTAATTCAAGGACCGAGAGGTGACGATTAATTTAGCTGTCTAGCTATTGATAGAAGGACCGAGAGGTGAATATTGATAGTGGGTATAGGAATGCATGAAACAATCTACACTATCCAAACAGATGTACTAGACTGTAGGAATTAAACTGATTTGCTTATCAAATTAACTAATTTGGTGTACTTTGATACCGAGCGGAGATAGTCACTAGTTAGTAATCTAGGTTATATTTGCCAAACAAGGAAATATAGCATTGTTGCAGTATTCCACCTGTTAAATTAATTGATTCCTACATGTCATCCATAATATGAATTCTTCCCTCGAATCTGTGTTCCTTTAAATTTGCTTTCCAAACTACTTTAATTTTTTGCATTGTTTTCTTTACTTTTATAAAACCTTGATTTTGGATATCTCAAACAATGAATCTTAGGATCATAGCTAGTATATAGGATAGTTTCCCCACACAATTCCCCTGGATCGATAACCTTAGGGTTTACAAATTTATTTACCGCTGTTATTATAATTAATCTGTTAGAAATAGCAGTGATCAGACTCAGAAGTAGTAAGTCTTACGACCTCCTACTCTGATACCACTTGTTGGTCCCTGATCAGAGTCGTGATAAATAGCCGAAAGCTACTTAACAAATGCAGCGAAATATTAAAATTATCTTGCACTTAGTTTCTTTTCCAAATACTTAGCTCGCGGTAGGTGTTAAGATTATTTCAAAGATATACTCTAGCAACTTGAGGTTGCTAGGTTTTAAATCAAATAGTAGAAACAATTAAACAGTAAGAACACAATTTTTATAGTGGTTCGATCCTTAAAGATCTACGTCCACTCCTCAGTCAAACATTGAGAATTTCACTAAAAAGATATGGTCAAGTACAAGGAATCGCCTATCTCCTGTAGCAGGTGGTGAGCTTTTGAGCCAGCCACTTCAAGACTATCCTCCGTTACTTGGATCTTCTCAGTCGGCAGCTACGGTTAAGTCAAGGGCGCACCTTTGAAAACTTGTCTTTACTGTAATGGAAGCTTTATAGTTCCTTCTTAACTTTCCTGGTTTTGGCAACAGCCCGTGGGAGTCAATCTCTTTTCAGAGATGCGACTGCTGGATGCTTCCTAGGATGGAAGTTATCCCAATGATTAGATTCTTGAGCAAAGTCAAGGAATCTCTTCAATGTAGTGTCAGATATTCAATTAGGGGGACATTACGGTTGTTGAGAGCTTTGAATTCTTCTCTTTAAGGAGCTCTCAACTGACTACTACTCTCTTTTTGCTTTTGTTCGATTGTAAAGCTTTCTCTTGTATGAGCAAGTGTTATTCGTAGTCGTGAAGGGTGGTTCTCTCTTGTTTGGACTTCTCTTTTATATCTGGAGATTCAAACTTTGAATCTCCAGACCTATTAGACACAACGGCCCTCCTTGTCCAAAAGAGCTACTTGTTTTTCGTCCTTTTTGGCATGTACGGTGCCTTTTGACCTACTTCGGGAAGGCTATTCGTCCTTTGGTTGTACCTTCTGTAAGAACGTGCGTCTTAGCAAGTGTTTGTTGAGTATCTCCTTGCTTAGCATTGTATTGGAGAATGCCTGGATTATTCTGCTAAGCCTTTTGATTGCTGAGCTCTTTTAGCTATCTGCTAAGTACTAGTGAATGATGACTCCTTCGGCATTTTGCTATCACTTGATATCTTGTTTCCTGATAGCTATAGCTTCAAGCAATCTCCTGAGTAAACAGTGAATGCTAACTCCTTTAGCATTCAGCTAGATTTTTACTGCTAACTGCTGAGTAAATACTCCTAGCAGTCTCTTCTTTCAGCATATGATTGCTAGCACTTTAGCAATCATTCTTCTTAGCACTTGTCTACTATCGCCTTAGCAGTCATCACTTTTTAGCGTTTGACTGCAAACTCCTTAGGAGTCACTTTGTCTGCTGGCGACTTTAGCATTTTCGAAGTTGCTTGGAATCTGATTTTCTTCGTTCCATTTGCTGAATCCTTCAGCAGTCTTCTCAAGCGCTTCTAATCTATTACAACTCGATAGATTTCCTAAATAGGACATTACAAAAGAGTTGTTAGACTATGCAAGAATTCAGCAATGATCGACCAAACTAATTAAGTTTTGATTCAACAAAACTTTTACAATTTGATCCTAAGGGGAGATTTACAATATAAATCAAGGAATATTTTCCCAACTTCCTACCTCTTTGTTACCACGTTATGAGGAACAGGTTGCATGCGCTCGTATATCCCCATACTTAAGGTAACAAGCATTCACTAATTAATTTAAGCTCTAACAAGCCAAATTAATTAATATCATTTATAGTTTAGTCAATGCTCTCAATCTTTTAATTTATGCTATAACTTAAAAAGCTTTCAGGACTTTAGTATAATGAACTTTCTGAGCTGCTCAGGGAATGTCATCATCTTATACTAGATATAGTTACCTAACTCCAATCACAGACAGTCATACACAAACTGCTACCACCCAAGATTAATATATTTGAGTGCATCAAGTACTCTCTACCATAATATCTCAAAGTGATACACAAATCTGTAAACACCTTTGTACCTTCATTTGACTTAGGATTTCATCAAGCTATTAAATTAAAGATTCATTTAATGCTAGTTACAGGAATCGATCTTCATTTAGGTCTAATCAATTTGTACCGAACGCACCAGCATACCTTCAACCAAGATAAGTTGCTTATTACCGTGTATGTTGCAGCCTATACCGAAAATTTATCCTAGAACTGTATCAGTTGTGACAATTTATATCTCGCTTGGTCAAGCGACCCAAACGATCTTCTCTGATCTACTACACACTGTATGATCTACCAATCAATAAGATAAGAGGATAAAGTTGTTTGCGATACATGTTATTAATATTCCAATCATAATTCTCTCAGTATACAAATCCATCAACTGAAATTCACCCTTAAACGGATTGACTGACAGAATGAACAATATAGTCTCTAGAAGTTCTGCTCTAGATAATTAGATTAGATAGAAGAGTGAAATGGGAACAAGTTTTACCACTTATTGAATTTTCATATAACAATATTTATCAAACTACCATTGGAATCACTCCATATGAATCTCTCTATGAACTGAAGTGCATATCCCATTTGTTTTGGGATAAAGTTGGAGAGAGGAAGATATTAAGACTTGATTCTGCTGAAGAAATGATAGTAGTCATCCGAATGCATTTATCGGAATTATGAGAAAAATACTTCTATTACTAAATTTTAATTTATAAATACGTATGATCAATTTCCTAATCTGTTAGAAATTGAGTTTCAGATTACTCCCATATTACATGTTTTGGTGTGTCAAAACTCAACTTCTAGGTTTCTAGTATGGTTTTTCATGTAATCCTTGTATAGGATAAAACTTGAGTTGTAATAGACCAGAAACTGAAGCTGAAAATTGAGCATATGGAGATTTAATCTCTAAGGAAGAAATACGAGATATTAAAGCTTGGGAAGTCCGTAGATCTAGTTTCAGAACTTAAGATTGAAGATTTGAAGAAACTTGAAATATCCTGAAACTCAGTTTCTAGAAACTGAGTTTACACCCTAGAAGAGTAGAAACTTAAAACTTGAAATCAGGAGGATTTCAGTTTTTAGTTTCACCTGCGATGCCCTTCAAGCGAAATTTTAAAGCGAGTTAGGACAATCTCAGTTTGACTTTGCGAATTCTAGAGCACGTGACGAACAAGGAGACATAAGGAATTCAATGTGGAATTCGAAGTCAGACTCAAGTTTCCTTCAAGTGTCAATAAAAAATTAAGTACGAACAAACTTTAACTTGAATTCCTCGGACTGAAACATTGTTGGGAATTATTTTGTAATTCTTCCTTTAGGACCAAATTTGTAATAGGTTTTGTTCAATCAAAGCCTTAGTATTTGGTCGATCACTATTGAATTCTAGATAGTCTAGCAATGAATTGTACTGATCTGTATAGAAAAATTATCGAGTTGTAATAGACTAAGAATGCTATGGAGGATTGCTAAGGACTTAGCAAATCAAAGAAAAGGAAATCCGATCCTAGCATATTCCAAAGATTCTGGATGCTAAGAAGTGACGTCGGCAGTTAGCAGAAGGCTCGCTGCTAAAGACGCTAGCAGACAGAAGTGATCGCTAACAAGAAGTGATCGGTTGCTAAGAAGATTGTTTTCTAAGGAGTCAGCAATCATAATGAATGAGGGCAGAATGCTAAAGGAGTCAGCTTTCGCTAATCACTTAAGTAGACTGCTAGAAGACATAGTAGTCAGCAGACAAAGATTCATATGCCAAAGGAACAATTGTCGAGGAGTAAGCAATTGGTCACAAAAGAGAACGCTAGAGACATCTAGCAGACAGAGAGACTAGGTGATTGCTAAATGCTATCAGATTGCTAATGACTAGCAAATTGTTAATAGGAGAAGCCTTCAGCAATCAAGACTCTAGACACTTAGCAAATTACATCTAGCATCCCCGATAGAATGCTAAGCAAAGATGAAATAAAAGACATCTTCTAAGGCACCCGTTTTGCCAAATCGTACAACCAAGGATGACGACCATACCCGAAGTAGCTAAAAAGAACTGTTCCAGGCAGAAAGTAAGGGAAAAAACTATCACTCTCTTGGAGCAAGGATCCGTTGTGACTAATAGGTATGGAGATTCAAGTTTTGAATCTTGAGATATAAAAAGAAGATCCAGACAAGAGAGAAAGACTACTGCTTCCATTACTCACAAACTAAGGAACCTCAACCACATCAAAAATGCATTTACAGTGAGATTCCTTTGAAAAAGCGAAAACTAAGAAAATAGTCACACGAGCATTTACGAGACAAGAAAATTCTTAAAAGCTCTCAACCACCAAGTGTCTCCTACATTCAAGATCTGACACTCAAGTGGTTTATTGAAAACTTTTTAAGGTTTAATCATTGGGATACCCTCCAATCTTGGAAGCATCCAACAGTCAAATCTTTGACACGAGACTGACTAGGACGGGCTTTAGCAAAAATTGAAGGAAAGTTCGGAAGGAACTCTAAATCTTCCAAAAGCAGTAAAGGTGAGTTTTACGAAGGTGTGCCCTTGACTCAACCGGAGTTGCGCATGAAAAAATGTAGGATAATGGAGGATAGTTTTGCAGGAGCTGGTTCGAAAGTTCACCACCTGTTGCATGTGTTGGCGAATCCTTGTATTCTGATATCTTTTTAGTGGAATTCTTAGCGTTTCGGCTAAGGAGTGGACGTAGATATATTGGATCGAACCACTATAAACTCTGTGTCATTTACTGTTTTATTGTTTCCTGTTCAGATTTGAAACCTAGCAACATCAAGTTGCTAGTTGATAACTCTCTTAAAGAGTTATTATTTTGTGTTAAACTTAATTAATTACGTCTTAGAATAGTCTTGTTTTATAGGATAAATGGTATAATATAGGTTATTCGGTTAGTCTATGAAATTTAGGTTTATTTTGTAGTATTGGTTGAACTTTGAGTTTTTGCGAAAGGAATTGTTTGAATAGTATCACAGGTTTCACTATGCTGGAGCATGACAAGAGCAAGAAGGGTTGATTTGATGTCGCAGCATAGGAGCAGCATGGCCAGAACTTTAGTGAGGAATCTTCGGGACCACAGCAGACAGGATCTCAGCACTTTTCAGATCCTGTCCCAAAAGCAGGACACGTGTCGCCCAGGAGAATCGTCAAAGCTGGGAGGCAGATTGAGGAGCCACGTGTAAGGCTTGGATGAAGCTGAAAGGAGACAGGGGAGATATTTTGAGAAAAGAGAGAGAGGACAGGAAGAACAACAACATCGGGAGAATACGATTGGGACTGAAAGAGATCAACATAGAAGTTTGAGCAGGGAAACAAGGAGTTCGTGAGAAGCCAAAGTGGACGTTGCAACAAATCTGAATAGTTTATCTTTATTTTGCAGTTTTTAATCTTTCTACGTATTTGATGTTTAGAGTTATGAACTTGAATGTTATTTGCTTTTTATCCTTTGTAAGCATGTGCTAAACCTTTTAAGCTCGGGTTATTGACTGTTTTTCTTCTTGAATATATGTTGAAGTTGTTCTAGTATTAAATATGGTGTTTGATTTCAATTCTGGTATGTTTGTCTATCTAAACACGAGAGTGGCAGGTAGAGATCTCGCCTAGTGAGACCGAGAGGAGATCTAGGATGAGGGAATCGTGGTCAATCTTGATATCTAGTGTAGACATACATGGATTTTGAGACTTACAATAACCCCTGTTCGGAAATTATTTGTTTGAAGGCAAAATCTATCATATATATATGAAGGTTAGCAAGAAAAGATAGATCTAGCGCTATGACAATAGTCTAGACAGAAAAGAGTGTGGTTGCAAGAACCAGAGTTGATGCTTTAACAATGCTGCAGCATATAGGAGAGTAGATGAACCAAGGTCAATAACCCGAGTGCATGTTAAATTTGATTTAAAACCATAGTCTACTAGTTTATGATTATTTTGTGGGAAGAAGTAGTATTAATTGTTTTAGCACTGTTTGGTTTTATTTTATATGCTTTCTTGTTATTTTAGTTTGGAGAAATCACAAAACACCATTAATTCACAAGCAATAGATTGTGCACGATTCACTTTCACTCCCTTGGGTACGATAACTAGACTTAGATCTGTATTACTTGTTTAGACATACGTGCACTTGCGTATAATTATAATAGATACTAGCACAACAACATGTTTTTGGCGCCGTTTCCGAGGAGTGATTGATATTGAGTCTGTATGCTATTTTACTGTTTGAATTTGCATGCATAGTTGGTTGACTGAAGTTGTAGGAAACTAATCATTTTCTATAATTGTAGGGAATGCTAGTGGTGTATGAGTGAGGAGACAATCAGAGAAATATTTCTATTTGATCCAGAGATAGAGAGAACTTTTAGAAAGAACAGAAGAAATCAAAGAGCTAGAAAGATGGCTGACAGAATTCCTGAGCCAGAAGTTGATTTGGAAATTCTGGTTGATGAAAGAGACAGGATAATCAGAACTTATACAGCACCGAGGTTCTTGGAGTTTGATCCAGGGGTTGCGAGGCCAGAATTTCGGGCACAACACTTCGAGTTGAAATGTTTCAAATGCTGGAAAGTTTGGGGCAGTTTGGGGACAGGCTATAGAAGATCCACATTTGCACCTGAAATCTTTCTTGGAGATATGTGACAATTTCAAGTTGCAAGGAGTTACAATCGAGGGCTTGAGAATTCGGTTATTCCTTTTTTTCTCTAAGGGACAGTGCAAAAACCTGGCTCACTAATTTGCCACCAGGATCTGTAACTACCTGGAACAAGCTGACTGAAACTTTTCTGCTGAAATATTTTCGTCCAACAAAAAATGCACGATGTAGGAATGCAATTATGGCATTTAAACAGGAAGATGAGTCTTTTAGTGAGGCATGGGAAAGATTCAAGGAACTGCCGAGGAGATGCCCAAACCATGGAATACCTTATTGTATTCAGATGGAGATTTTCTACAATGGGTTGAACGATAATTCAAGAATGATGATAGATGCTACATCTGGAGGAGCACTATTGGACAAAACGTACAATGAAGCTTGTGAAATTTTGGACAAAGTGGCTGCTAATAACTACTTCTGGGCAAATTCAAGAGCAGCAGCTATCTCTACTCCTAAGGTAGCAGGTGTGTTGGAAGTTGATCCAATGAAAGCTTTGACTGCGCAAATGGAGGCTCTAGGAGCAACTATGAAGAGAATTGAGAAAAATACCAGTCCAAGTAAAACAACTCCAATGTGTGCAAAAACCTCAGGACCTTTGGATTGTATTTATTGTGGGGGAGCGCACCAATTTGAGGAATGTCCATCAAATCCAGCGTCGATTTGCTATATGGGAAATAGAAATCATCATCACCAGACTAATAATCCATATTCAAACAACTACAACAGTGGATGGAGAAATCATCCAAACTTTTCTTGGTCTGGACAAGGAAATCAAAATGCTGCAGGAAGGGAGCAGCATTATAACAAAGGAGGTTATAATCAACATCAGAGTTTAGAAGCTCCACCTCCAAAACAAGAGAAAACCATGGAGGAAATGATGAAGGAATTCATGACTCAAAATGAAGTGCGGCTTAAAAATCAAGATGCTCTTATTCAGTGCCAAGCATCTTCTTTAAGGAGTCTGGAAGTGCAAATGGGGCAGTTTGCCAATGAATTAAGAAGCAGGCCACCAGGAGCATTACCAAGTAACACTGAGAATCCAATGAATGGAAAGGAGCAATGTAAAGTTGTCACGCTTCGAAGTGGGAAACAGTTTGAAGAAAGAAGGATTGAGAATTCAGAAGCAGGAGAAGGATCATCTTCAGGAGCTGCCATACCCAAAGAAAACCTGCAGAAAGATAAGTTGCTGGAGAAGAAGGATATGCCTCTTGTGTTGAGAGTAGAGGAAGATCCTGTGGAGAAGCCTGTAGAGATGTCTGAAGGAAACATATCTAAAACTAAGAGGAAATTTGGTTTGGAGGAATATGATTATGCACCACCACCACCATACCCAACCAGATTTAAGAAGCAAAAATAAGAGGAACAGTTCATGAAATTTCTGAAAATGCTGAAACAAATTCATATCAATGTACCATTGGTGGAAGCACTTGAGCAGATGCCAACGTATGTGAAGTTTTTGAAGGACATTTTGTAAAAGAAAAAGGGGTTGAAGAAATTTGAAACAATTTCATTGTTTGAGGAATTAGGTGGGACCTATAAGGAGACAAATTCCAGCTAATTTAAAGGACCCACGGAGTTTCACTATCCCTTGTTCTATTGGAGGTCGAGATGTGGGTAGGGCTCTATGTGACCTAGGAGCAAGTGTAAATTTGATGCCATTATCAATTTTTAAAAAATTGGGCATTGGAGGAGCTAGACCTACCACCATTTCTCTTCAGTTAGCAGATAGATCCACTATACATCCTGAAGGGAAGATTGAAGATGTGCTTGTGAGGGTAGATAATTCATCTTCCCTGCAGATTTTATAATCCTAGATTATGAAGCAGACAGGGAGGTGCCAATTATCCTGGGAAGACCATTTCTTGATACAGGGAGAACACTGATTGATGTAGAAAAAGGAGAGTTGATTATGAGGGTACAGGATGAACAAGCTACTTTTAACTTGTTTAATGCCATGAAGGTTCATGATGACCCTGAAGAATGTTTTTCTGTGGAGGTACTGGAGTCAGTAATAGAAGAATATTTTGAGAAAAATCATTTTGGGTAGGAAGATTATGCTGAGGAATTCCCAAGTGAAGCTGCAGCATAGGTAGAGCAAGGGCAAAAGTTTGGGGGAGTTCGGCAACCATTTGATCCATTGGATCTGTTATCTAGAGAAATAAAAGGGACCAGGTCGTCTATGGAGGAACCTCCAGAATTAACCCTAAAACCTTTACCTGGTCACCTGAAGTATGCTTACTTGGGAGAATCAGACACATTACCTGTGATCATAGCAGCGAATTTGAAGGAAGAAAATGAGCAAAGTCTGTTGGAACTGGTGAAAAGACATAAGCGATCAATAGGATGGATTATTTCTGACATCAAGGGGATAAGTCTTACAATCTGCATGCATAAAATTTTGATAGAGGAAAGAAGTAAGAATTCAATTCAGCCACAGAGGAGATTAAATCCCAATATGAAAGAGGTAGTGAAGAAAGAGGTGATTAAATGGCTGGATGCAGGGATTATCTTTCCCATATCTGATAGTTCTTGGGTGAGTCCTGTGCAATGTGTTCCCAAGAAGGGAGGAGTTACAGTGGTTCAGAATGAGAACAATTAGATGATCACTACATGGACAGTAACTGGATGAAGAATTTGCATTGACTATAGGAAGTTGAATGATGCAACAAAGAAGGATCACTTTCCTTTACCATTTGTAGATCAGATGCTAGATAAGCTAGCTGGACAGGAGTTTTACTGCTTTTTGGATGGATATTCAGGGTATCATCAGATAGCAATAGCTCCAGAACATAAAGGATTAACCACATTTACTTGTCCCTATGGAACATTCGCTTTTAGGAGGATGCCTTTCGAATTATGCAATGCTCCAGCAACATTTCAGCGTTGTATGATTGCAATTTTCTCTGATATGATAGATAATGGATTGGAAATCTTTATGGATGACTTTTCAGTATTTGGGGAGTATTTTGAAGCATGTCTGGTGAATTTGGAAAAGGTTTTGAAACTTTGTGAGAAATCACAGTTGGTGCTGAACTGGGAAAAGTGTTGTTTCATGGTGCAGCAGGGAGTAGTCTTGGGACACAAGATATCAAAAGCTGGAATGGAAGTTGATCCAGCCAAAATTGAGGTGATAGGAAAGATGGCAATACCAAGTTCAGTCAGGGCTGTTAGGAGTTTTTTGGGGCATGAAGGATTTTACCGAAGGTTTATAAGAGAGTTTTCAAAAATCGCAAAGCCCTTATCTGAGTAGCTCTGGAAAGATAGGAAGGATGCCAAGCTAAGATTAATCAGGTGGATATTTCTACTACAGGAGTTAGATAATGAAATCAGAGACAAGAAGGGAACTGGAAATCAAGTAGCAGATCACCTTTCTAGATTAGAAAACCTCAATGAAGAAGAGGAGATTGAGCAAGTGAATGATAAATTTCCAGATGAGCAGCTGATGAGATGTGAAGAGGAAACCCCATGGTATGCCGACATGGCTAACTATTTGGCTACTGGGAGGAAACCCTATGGAATTAAAGGGCAGCAGTTGAAAAAGTTTCTTCATGACACGAGGTACTATTATTGGGATGATCCAATGCTGTACAGACAAGGATCAGACCAGAATTTTAGGAGGTGTGTACCAGAGAAGGATGTGCAAGCATTTTTGACAGACTGCCATGCTGCAGCATACGGAGGACATTATGGTGGATAGAGAACTGCCGCAAAAGTTCTTCAGTCAGGTTTCTTTTGGCCCACTATTTTTAAAGATTCATTTTCATTTGTGAAGAATTGTGATAGATGTCAGAGGGTTGGAAACTTGCCTGCTAGAAATGCAATGCCATTGAACAACATAATCGAGGTGGAATTGTTTGATGTGTGGGGAATGGATTTTATGGGTCCATTTCCAATGTCTTTTGGGAATGAGTATATTTTACTAGCAGTTGATTATGTATCTAGGTGGGTTGAAGCGTGTGCCTGTGCCCGTAATGATTCAGCCACAGTAATGAAGTTCCTCCACAAAAATATTTTCACCAAATTCGGCACACCAAGAGCTTTAATCAGTGATGAAGGCACTCACTTCATCAATAAAAGTCTATCTGCAGTGTTGGCAAAGTATAATGTTACCCACAGAGTTTCCACAACTTATCATCCGCAGACTAATGGGTTAGCAGAGCTTTCCAACCGGGAAGTGAAGAGTGTTCTTGAGAAGGTGGTGAATGTTACCAGGAAGGATTGGTCTAAACATTTAGATGATTCACTCTGGGCCTACAGGACTGCATATAAAACTCCTTTGGGAATGTCACCTTATAGGATGGTTTTTGGGAAGGCTTGTCACTTATCTTTGGAGTTAGAACATAAAGCATACTGGGCGATAAGAAAATTGAATTTGGATCCAAAATGCAGTGGTGCAAAGAGGATGCTGCAGTTGAATAAGCTTGATGAACTAAGGTTGCAGTCATGTGAAAATGCCAAGCTATAAAAAGATAAGGTTAAGAAGTGGCAATACAACAGGATTTCTGAGAGGAAATTTGAAGAAGGACAGAAGGTTCTGTTGATCAACTCCAGGCTGAAGCTATTTCCAGGGAAGTTGAAATCTCGGTGGTCAGGACCCTTTGTAGTCGTTAAGGCATATCCACATGGAGCAATGGATTTGAAGAATGAGGATACTGGAGAAACATTCAAAGTAAATGGAGCTAGGGTGAAGCACTATCATGGAGGAATTATAAATAGAGAGAAGGCTTCCATTCCCATTGAAGAGCCTTAAGCATCGGAGCCCCTGAACCAATGGAAGGAGTTTCATTGAAAATGCAATTAGGCTGGCTCAGGGAGTAATATCTTTAATTTACTGCATAATATTATTTCTAACTTATTTATAGTTTAGTAGTATTTATTTCTAGTGCTACAACATGTAAATAGCCTGATTTCTATATTATAGGTGGATGAACTTTATGCATTAGAGTAAATTTAGAGTTAATTTCATATGTCTTAGAATATTTCAAGTTTTTATTATAATAGATTACAGAAAATCTGAAAAAAAAAAAGAAAATAATAATAATATATATGTTTTCGCATTGTGTCTAGTAAGTAAGTAACTACAGGAATTTTGCAGAAGAGGTGGACACGTGGAAGGCAATTAACCATTGAAGAACTAACGCCGACGTCATTGGAGGCGGACTCACCTTTTTGGCATGTTACTTGTGGCAGTTAATTTTTAAATTTTATATTGTGTCGCTTCAAAAGAATTCCAAAGGGTTTCTAGTTTCTGTATATATCATTTCTGCTTTTTAATTCTGAAAAACCAAAAAGAAACATCACCATTTTGGGTATTTGAAAGAAGAAAACGACAAGCGAAGCAAGAAAAGCCGAAGGACTGTGAGGTTAAATAGCCAATGTAAGTACTCTTTATCTCTCGTTGTTTGTTGACATTGTGAATTGTAATTAGAGAGAGAACATGAGGAAACATGCAGTCAACGGTAATGTGAAACTTAAGTTTTCTGGAATTTGTGTTGAAAATTTGTTTCTCTGAAATTTATGCATAGCTTTGTGTGAATTCTATGTCTGAGAGTTGTGAAGGAATATGACATTGTAATGGGTAGTCGATTTTTAGGGCTAAAAATGTGTTATGCTTTACGCATACGAGGCTGAAAAAGGGTAATTCATTTTCTTTCTAGGGTTGCTTGAAAATTCGAATTTGAGTAAGGGAAATTACTTAAACCTATCATTTTTCTTGAGTCTGTGAACTAAACTTTCTGAATGATTTACTGAAGCATAATGTTTGGGGGAGGGTATTTTCCTTGCTTGGATGAACTGTTGTGGGATATGCTGTTTTTGTTAGACATGGGAAATCTATTCGTGCATTGTGTTTTAAAAGATATCTAGTGCTTACTCTCTGAGTTGGGTTGAGTACAGAAACATCAAAGATGAAAACTAAACAACCTGCGAAGAGAAAGCCTGGATCAGTGGAAGAAAGTCCAACCCCAAGTACTGAAAAGAAGGGGAAAGCACAGGAAAAGCCAGTGCGAAGGTCTGGCCGGACTGCATTAGCAACCATTGCTAGTAGGAATGCCAGGCTCCCGCAAACAAGTG
The DNA here is from genome assembly GCA_026898455.1 of Plectranthus barbatus. Classification (NCBI taxonomy): domain Eukaryota; kingdom Viridiplantae; phylum Streptophyta; class Magnoliopsida; order Lamiales; family Lamiaceae; genus Plectranthus; species Plectranthus barbatus. The sequence goes on along the minus strand of JAPKLW010000064.1, from coordinate 873,072 downwards.
CGGACAATCCGGTGGAAGTGTCAGACGAGGAAGCACCTGTCGTGAAAAAGGGAGTGCAATCCGAGAAATCAAAGAAGGCGAAGGCGGATCCTTTACAAAATCTGGTAGATGCTGCTGCGAAGTTACAATTGACTGAAGAAAAAGTGAAATCAACGGGGAGCAAGAAGGTTACTCCAAATTCTTCAAGCACAAAGAAGAAGGAGTCTAATTTAGCCAAGAAGGAGCAGAAGAAGCCAATCTCAAAAGCTCAGACCAAGAAAACAGTGACTCCAGCAAAAGAATCTACACAGAAGAAGATTAAAGATAGGAAACAATCTGAAGAGGAAATCTCTGAGAATGAAGAAAGTGAGGATGCAGAGCAGGAAGAAGAAGCAAGTCAAGAGAGTGAGGAAGCGGAAACCGAGTCTGAAGGTGAGTAGAATTCAGGAGAGAGTGATGCTACTGCATCAGAAGAGCAAGCATCAGATGAGGAGGACCTCTCTTCTGCCCCTCCTTGATATCTGAGCTTTCCAAGAAAGCTGGAGTTCCTTTTCTCGATGAAGAGCCGCGCAAGACTATGAGAACTCACTTCAATGTTGGATATCTGCGCCAAAGGCATGAGAACTCCCAGAAGAAGGAATGAGTGGAGCCCTTGTCAGCTAACCAGTCTTCTGTGCAGGTTTTGTAAGGTAAGTTGGATGACATTTCTGAGCAAAGCACCCAGCTCCTAAAGGAATTTGAGAACCTCCATACTATGATGATGGAGATGCAATTTTAAACCGAGGAATTGGTGAAGGAGGTGCGGAACAAGAAAGCCAAAAAAGGGACGTCTGCTGCTGGAAAGAAGAAGAAGCCTACTTGAGGGTTGTGGTCAATTCTAAACTTTATCTTTTGAACAAAAACTCTGTTTTAATTTGTGTTTGTGTGGATGTGTTGGGTGAATGTGTGAACCCATTGCTTTAGCTTGTTTGGTTATGTTTGATGTTTTTATTTGTGAATGGATGTTTAGTTTGTTTAGTGATGGTGCAAGAAAGTGCTATGAAGTATCGATAGTTTGTCTTTTATCTTGTCTTGAGCTTGACGATGCGGGTGTGTGAGTAATCTCTTTCTCTTGAAATTTCATGAATGGTAATTGAGTGATTGAGAGTCAGCCCCCGAGATTTTAAAGTTTAATTCTAGAATGATAGGCTAGCTTGAGGAACAAAGGCTGTAGTTGTTTGGTTTTTGAAAACCTGATATGCTACGTGCTTTAGTTTAAATGGTACTTTAGTTGTGCTGAGAAAAAAGGAAACATGTGAGATGTCACCTACCTGAAAATGTTAGGCCATTTGAAATGAAATTCGAATGAGTATTACATGAGGAAATGATTTAGGCAGTCTTTTCGTCTTTGTGCTTGCATAAGTTCTTTTCATTGTACATCATTTACCTCTGCACCTAGATTTGAGCCTTGAGCCTTTTTTGTTGACTCTGAACATAAAAGATGTGAGCTATTTACCCATACACTCGCCCTGATTTGAGAGGTAGGCTTGCTTAGGTTCTTTCACTTGGCGATCAGAAGAATAATAAAAGATAGAGCTGTAATAGATTGAAAGTGTAGAAGCCTGAGAGCTTGTTTGTAAATAAACCATGCTGCAGCCTGTAAGTGGCATGAGTATAAGAAAAAAAAAAGAAGAAAGGTCAAAAAATTTGATGGGACGAATAACCATCTAGAAAAAAAAGGGGATTTTTGAATCTGAAAACATTGGTAGCTATTCCTGTGAAATCTCAAGAATAAATTCTAAGCGGAAGACCTATAGCATGCCTCTCAAATTCATTAGTCACTTCTTCCATAATGTTCATACCTTAGCCACAACGTTATATTAGAAGCTCAAAAAGACCTTTTGATCTTGATGTGATACAATTTCTATTAGTGGAGAATGTGCCAAAGTTTGAAGGTAGTCAAAAATAGTGGCATCAATGATCATGAGAGCTGAAATGGAAGTTAAGTTTAAACTTGTAGCACTTGTTAGCTATCTTGCTGAAAAGTTTTGCAGCTATGATTATCAAGCTAGTTTAGATTGCTTTGATAAAACTTATTAAATTGTGGTGGCTGAAGCTTGATTACTTAAGAGTCATGAATGAAATTTTTCATCTTAATTTTTTTTTGGTGTGAACTGAAAGCTCCAAGACAAGAATATGTAAATTAAGTTCCCTAGTTTTGTTTAAGTCTTTGTTGCTCGGGGACAAGCAACGTCTTAAGTTTGGGGGAGTGATAACCCTCTTAAAGAGTTATTATTTTGTGTTGAACTTAATTAATTACATCTTAGAATAGTCTTGTTTTATAGGATAAATGGTATAATATAGGTTATTTGGTTAGTCTATGAAATTTAGGTTTATTTTGTAGTATTGTGTTAACTTTGAGTTTTTGCGAAAGGAATTGTTTGAATAATATCACAGGTTTCACTATGCTGGAGCATGACAAGAGCAAGAAGGGTTGATTTGATCTCGCAGCATAGGAGCAGCATGGCCAGAACTTTAGTGATGAATCTTCGGGACCACAGCAGACAGGACCTCAGCACTTTTCAGATCCTGTCCCAAAAGCAGGACACGTGTCGCCCAGGAGAATCGTCAAAGCTGGGAGGCAGATTGAGGAGCCACGTGTAAGGCTTGGATGAAGCTGAAAGGAGACAGGGGAGATATTTTGAGAAAAGAGAGAGAGGACAGGAAGAACAACAACATCGGGAGAATACGATTGGGAGTGAAGGAGATCAACATAGAAGTTTGAGCAGGGAAACGAGGAGTTCGTGAGAAGCCAAAGTCGACGTTGCAACAAATCTGAATAGTTTATCTTTATTTTGCAGTTTTTAATATTTCTTTGTATTTGATGTTTAGAGTTATGAACTTGAATGTTATTTGCTTTTTATCCTTTCTAAGCATGAGCTAAACCTTTTAAGCTCGGGTTATTGACTGGTTTTCTTCTTGAATATATGTTGAAGCTGTTCTCGTATTAAAAATGGTGTTTGATTTTGATTCTGGTATGTTTGTCTATCTAAACACGATAGTGGCAGGTAGAGATCTCGCCTAGTGAGACCGAGAGGAAATCTAGGATGAGGGAATCGTGGTTAATCTTGATCTCTAGTGTAGACATACATGGATTTTGAGATTTGCAAGAACCCTTGTTCTGAAATTATTTGTTTGAAGGCAAAATCTATCATAGACATATGAAGGTTAGCAAGAAAAGATAGATCTAGCGCTATGACAATAGTCTAGACAGAAAATAGTGTGGTTGCAAGAACCAGAGTTGAAGCTTGAACAATGCTGCAGCATATAGGATAGTAGATGAACTAAGGTCAATAACCCGAGTGCATGTTATATTTGATTTAATACCATAGTCTACTAGTTTATGATTATTTTGTGGGAAGAAATAGTATTAATTGTTTTAGCACTGTTTGGTTTTATTTTATATGCTTTCTTGTTATTTTAGTTTGGAGAAATCACAAAACACCATTAATTCACAAGCAATAGAATGTGCACGATTCACTTTCACTCCCTTGGGTACGATATCTAGACTTAGATCTGTATTACTTGTTTAGACATACGTGCACTTGCGTATAATTATAAAAGATACTAGCACAACAACACTAGTGTATATCTTGAAACAATCTAACGCATACTTGAACATAAAGCTAAACAATTAGAGAAGATTAAGTGCAAGATAAGATTTAAGAACTTTCGCTGCATTTCGTGTTTCTGTTTAAGCACGACGACTCTGGTAAATCGGGACCAACAAGTGGTTTCAGAGCGGAGGTAATACAAGACTCTCTGATTCTGAGTCGCTTTTGACCAGATCTACCTTTTCCTTGCGCTTCTTTGTTGGTTTATGCTTGGCTCCGGTATCTAAAGTCTTGCAAGATGAATCATACTCTACCCAAGTACAACTAAGAGAGATTCGAGTCATGGAAGAAGTTAACAACCATCCAGCTTCAGAGTATCCATCCAGAGATAGCGGATGTGCTAACCAAAGGACCCATCATAATTATGAAGGTCAAAACAGCAGTCGGTGCAGCTATTGATGGTCAACCATGTCCTCAAATGGTAGAAACATCTTATGAAGAATGGACGTTGGAAGACAAGAACAGGGGTTAGCTGGAATACTTAGCAAAGAAGTTAATCCTTGACAGTCTACCCTCCTTGATGGCCGACAAAGCCCTTGACTTTGATACAGCTAATGAAATGTGGGATTACATGTGCGCATCTTCCCAGGCAACTGAGCAGATGTAATGCAACAAATTACAGGTAGTTGTTGATAAGTATGAGTCTTTTTCTATGATTCATGGTGAAACGATACAGGCCATGGAAGAACGGTTCAACACAATCATATGAGATCTCAAGAACGTGAGCAAGACATATGATAACGGGGAGATGAACAATAAGATAATATCAAAACTCTTCCCAAGAAGCGATTGGTTTGTCAAGATGACGACCCTAAGCAAGAAGGATCTCAGCAAAATGACGACATCTGAGGTATTTTCTCAACTCAAAGCTCATGAGTTCATTATACAGCAATCAAAGAAGAACGAGGCTGCTTTGGTGCAACCTACGTCATCGAATGTTGGAAACTCTGAGGACTTAGCGTATTTCTTCAAGAAAGATGCTGGCAAGTGGAAGCCGCCAAGAAAGTCATTCAAAAACCAGCAGATATCTGCTCCAGCAACACCAATCAAGGAGATTCCTTCAACCTCCAGTTCTCAGAATGAAGACCAAAAGATCAATGAGTGGGAAGAGCAGATGAGAAAGCTCCAGAAGTTGATGCTGGAAGCTAAGGCCGAAAAGGAAGCAAAGCTTGCTTCAACCCAGCGCCCGTCAGAGAGAAAGCCCAGGACATGCTTCGAGTGCCAATCTCCTGATCATCTAAAGCATGAGTGTCCAAGGGTAAGTCCAGAAGAAAGAGAGCATCTCAGACAAAGGTTTGAGTGAAGAGCTGCCCGAGCAGTGACTAAGGTGCTGCTGACAAAGACCAAAGTGCCTGATAGCTTGGATAATGAAGAGGAATATTATCCATCCGACGAGGAATAAGAAGCCATGATGGTGCTGATGGCAAATATTGTGGAGGATGCTAAAACAAATGTTGATGCTAAGCAACCTGGTGAATCGACTCTAGCAGTCGACGTGCATGAGGTACAATCTACTAGCATTCCTAGCTTAGCAATCATGCATGAATTGGAGGAATCTTTTCTAGATTCTGAGGATGATTATCTCACAAAGCTTTCTATTGAATTTTCAAAGATGTATGAAATCAAGAATGCTATCGTCGGAGAGAATACCTCACTAAAATTAAAAGTTACATCTTTGACCGAGGAAGTCGAAAGACTAAGGTCTGATATTTTTAAAAATCAAGGCTGAATTCTCCAAACTTTCTGAAAATTTCCAAAATCTTGAAAAGGAGAATTTATCTTTGAAGAACAAAGCTAATAACAAGTGCATTTGCGCTTACACGACAAGCAATGATGTTTTAAACAGCCTTGTTAGCCAATAGAGACGTCAATTTGACCGATCTAGAATTGGGCATAGTTATAGCAACAATAATGAGACTTTGAAGCGGAAAAAGAATATTACTTTTGTTTCTGCTGGAAAATTATTTGCTGATGATAAAGGCAAAGATAAGATGAATGTGAGTCATCCACTGCTAGGCAGAATGCTAAGCAAAATGTCAAGCAGAGTGCTAGGCGTAAAGCTCAACAGACTACTCCGCAGAATGCAAAGCAGTCTGCTCAGCAAAGTATCACGAAGAATGCTAGATCTCAGCAGAGTACTTACCGAATGTATGCTAGACTGACTTACTCAACAGAATCTAGGATGAGTGCTAAGCATTATGTTCCCAATGCTAGGAAGCCAAATCCTATCTTTGCTAGGGGCAAGCAGGTTAACTACCATGCAGTAAGACCACAATATAATTAATACACACCACATAAAAAGGACATCCATGTGAGGCCCGAGTCCACACATTTTCCATTTCAAAGGACCGTGAAGGCTAAGAAGCCCACCACCCCACCTCATGCACGTCATGTTAAAATTGCATATCCAAAGGCCTAGAAGGTTGATGATGGTGACATTAAGAAAATTTTTAGAATCACCAAGATGTGGATTCCGAAAGGAACAATGGTTCACGCTAATCCTGCAGGACCCGATGCTAAGCAGGTACCTAAATCAACTTGATTTCTTTTGCAGGAATAGGGTCTGAGTGCTAAGACATCAAGAATGTCAAACTAGTAGATCCTTGATAGTGGTTGTTCAGCACATATGACGGAGCAAGAATAATTATTCACAAATTTTCAAAGAGTGTATGGCCCAAGCGTTATGTTCGGTGACAACAGTAAAGAAAGTGTAATTGGACGAGGATGCATCGAGCAGAATGGACTTCGCATAGTGAATGTTTCTCTCGTTTCAAACCTCAAGCATAATCTCCTAAACATCAGACAACTTACTGAAAATGGGTACACCGTTTATTTTATAAGTACAGGTTGTGAGATTGTTGACAATGTTACAGGAGACATGAAGCTAAGAGGCATCTGCAAGGGTGGCCTATACATTGTTGATTGGAAAAGCAGTCAACAACATTCATGCTTCGTAGCATTGAACAAAGAGGTGATGAATTGGCTTTGGTACAAGAGGTTGACGCATCTCAATTTCAAAACCATCAACGACCTCGCCAAGCACAAGCTCGTTGAAGGGTTGCTTGAAGAAATCTTTCAAAATGAAGGTATATGTAAAGCTTGCCAACAAGGGAAGCAGACAAAGGCATCCTTCAAGTCAAACCCGGAAAAGGCCACATCAGAGAGGATCCTTGAGCTCTTTCACATGGATCTATTCGGCCCAGTCACTCCACCCACTGTAAGTAAGAAAGTTTATACACTAGTGGTTGTTGATGACTTTTCCAGGTACACATGGGTTCGTTTGCTAAGGACCAAGGACGAACTCAAGATCCTACTACCGGAGCTGATTGTTAAAGAGCAAAATAGCAAAGAGGTCACGATGAAAAGGATTAGATCAGATAATCGAACCGAATTTTGCAATGGAATCTTGATGGATTTTTGCGCAGAAGCTGGTATTGGTCATGAGAAGTCCACTGCTAGGACTCCCCAGCAGAATGGATTAGCAGAGTGAAGGAATAGGACACTGAAAGAAGCAGTACGGTCCATGCTTGCCGACTCTGGATTGAATGGAAAGTATTGGGGAGAAGCTGTGATGACTGCATGTTACAATCAGAATAGGAGCGCAATAAATGGCAGATTCAACAAAACTCCTTATGAAGTGTACAATGGCCGTAAGCCTTCGATTACTCATCTTCGTGCTTTTGGTTGAAATGTTATATCCATAATAATGGGAAGTCAAAACTTAACACTTTTTCGCCTAAGTCTGATGAAGGTGTCTTCCTGGGATATGGACACCCTTCTCACAAAGGCTATCGAGTGTTAAATAAGACAACTCAAATTGTGGAGATAACATGCAATGTTATTTTTGATGAGTCTACTCTAGTGCGCAGGGTTATCAAAGAACAAAAGGATAGTAATCATGAGACCAATGATGTGCATGGTCAATCAATCTTGAATTCTTTCGAAAATATGAGTATTGATTCAACTAGGTCTATGAATGATTCTAATCCAGCAACGACGCACTCAGCAGGTGACCAGACTGCTGACCAGGCCTGTGATGCAAATGATCATGCTGAGGCCACCACCCGAATTCATCTTAATGATAATTTGGAAGTCATGGGATCACTAGACGAAGAAGATGAGGAAATCTCAAAGCCATCTCCCGATGTTGAAGACTGTGTGGGCATTGCTAAAGATTTTGGCAAAGATGTTTTTGAGATGCCCGCTGCTGAGGTTCCAGTTGCTGAGAATGTTGCTAAAGAGGCTGAAGTTCCAGTTGCTGAAGCTGCAGGTGTTGAGCATCCTGTTGTTGAAATACCCGATGTTGAGAATCAAGATGCTGAGAATCAAGATGTTGAGAATCAGAGTGATGAACTCCCAGAGATTGCTGAGGAAAATTTTGTAGTAGACAACAACCAGTAGGCAAGGCCGATGTTGAATTTCCAGAATCTAGCAATCCGAAGCCAAAATGGTTACACGATCATCCTTTGGATGATGTCCTTGGGGACATCAATAATCCTATTCTGACGAGACAAGGCAATGCGATGCTAGCGTGCTATATATTGCACGAGGAGCCTACTAAGGTTGAAGATGCTCTACGACGTCCAGATTGGGTGAATGCTATGCAAGAGGAGCTTGCAGAGTTCACGCGCAATCATTTTTGGGATCTAGTAGATAGACCAGAACATCAGAGTGTTATTGGAATGAAGTGGGTGTTCAAGAATAAGAAAGATGAGTCTGGAATGGTCGTTCGAACAAAGCACATATTGTAGCAAAAGGTTATAGACAATGTGAGGGAATTGACTATGATGAGACGTTTGCTCCAGTGGCTCGCTTGAAAGAAATTCGGTTGTTCCTCGCGTATGCTGCACACAATGATTTTCCAGTATTGCAAATGGATGTAAAAAGTGTATTTCTGAATGGTGAGCTCAAAGAAGAAGTGTATGATGAGCAACCACCAGGCTTTGAGCAAGGTAATCAAGTGTATAGGCTCAGGAAAGCCTTGTATGGCTTGTAGCAAGCACCAAGAGCGTGGTATGGAACGTTATCTAAGTTCTTCCTAGTGAATGGATTCACGAAGGGAAAGATTGATCAGACTCTTTTCAGAATCAAAGATGAAGGAAGTATCTTGCTAGTGTAGATATATGTGGATGACATTATCTTTGGCTCGAAGAATCTGATGATATGTGAGAAGTTTTCTCAGCTCATGCAAAGCAATTTTCAGATGAGCATGATGGGAAGAATGTCCTACTTCCTAGGACTTCAAGTCAAGCAATCAGATGGAGGGATATTTATCCATCAAAGGAAGTATACTCGCGACTTGATTGCTAAGTATTGCCCTGAGAAGACTAAGAGTCTAAGGATTCCCATTAGCACAAGTTGCCAAATCAGCCTCGATGATGGAGGAGAAGATGTGAATCCAACCTATTATAGAGGTATAATTGGCTCTCTACTCTATCTAACTGTTAGCAAACCGGATATATCTTATGCAGTTGGAGTGTGCACAAGATACAAAGCAAATCCTAAGAAATCTCACTTGGATATTGCTAAGCGGATCGTTTGATAGCTAAAGTGCACAGAAGGACTTAGAATTTGGTATCCCAGGTCTGAAGGTCTTTCAGTATGTGGTTATTCTGACTCAGACTTTTGAGGGTGCAAGATTGATAGAAATAGCATAAGTGGCACCTGCCAGTTCCTTGGGCACAAGTTGATTAGTTGGTTTAGCAAGAAACAGTGTTCAGTGGCTACGTCTACAACCGAAGCAGAATATGTAGTAGCCGCTAGTTGTTGTTCGCAAGTCTTGTGGATTCGGCAGCAATTGCTTGATTATGATATTACTCTTGAATGTGTACCGATCTACTGCGACAACAATAGTGCGATGTGCATAACCAAAAATCCATTCCATCATTCAAGGACAAAGCATATCAACATTCAACATCATTTTATTCGAGATCATCAGGAGAAAGGAGATATTGATGTGAAGTATATATGCACTGAAGATCTGCTAGCAGACATCTTTACCAAACCGCTAGCAGAGGCCCGATTCAAAGAGCTTTGTTTAATGCTAGGCCTTATGGAACTTGAAGAAGGCGTGGATGAATGAGTCCAAGTCCTCATTCTTTCTGGATTTCTAAAAGACGGAGAAAAATGTATACTAGCTTACGTTCTTTTTTAGGATTTGAATTTTTTATGCTGAGTTACTATTGCTAAGCATACCGCAGGTAAATGCTGAGTCCAAGCTCTCAGAAGTTCCTCAAAATTGTTCTAAATTTGGAGGACAAATGGTATTTAATAAGTGGTGTTGAAGGTTGTTAAGCAAAAGTAAATGGTTGCTGAGTCCAAGCTCTCAGCAGCACTTAAGAATTTTGCTAAAGATTGAAGGCTAAGAGATTCCGACATTTGCTAAGAAAAGTGGAGATAACAGCTGAGTCCAAGCTCTAAGCAGTCCGCATTCAATCTTCGTTGCTAAGGATTTTGGTTGTTGAGTCTTAACTCTCAGCTGATCCTATGACTGCTAGGTTTTCACTGTTAAATATTGGGTGGCTGAGCCCTACCACTCAGCAATCTCTGACTTTCGAGGAAGATCAAATGCAGGATTAATTTGAATTTCAAATTCAATGCAAGACATGCTGCATTTAATGCGTACCAGCGGCGACGACTATCCAAGAGCCGACACGTCAAAAGTGATTCAAATCATGAACGCATGGGGTATCATACCAAGAGTCATCAATATTCTAAGTCATCAATTGAATTCAAAAATGGATGAACCCCAACCATCGGATCCACAATCTAGAAGGTATTAACTTGAAACTTCGTCACTCCTCCACACTTTCTGAAAATCGAAATCAAAATCCCTAATATTCTCAAGCCTTCAAGCCTTCACCCCTCACTCAAAAATATTTCAAATATCCTCTGAAACTCTAAGGTACTCTCAAATGGCTACCAACCCTGAATCCTCATCTACCCAGAACCCTGAATCTGGCAATCCATCCACCACTACCACTGAGCAGAGTACTACCCCCATTTATAAATTTCCACCGATCACTGGTTTGCCACTGCACGAGCGTCATGTGCCAGGGTTCATAGGAATAGTGAAGACGGAGGACATTGATGATTCAATTCCCTATAGTCAACTTGTTACTATGGCTTGGAAGAAGGAGTAGTCCGGCCATACCAAGGAGCAGAGGAGGTTAGCCCAGATTATGAAGGATAGAATCTTGTACATGCCTCTCGCTGTTTCTCTCATCCCAAACTGGATCATGGAGATCCTTGCTAATGAACAGATAGTGAAATACGTGTTTGTTGAGCCGGATCACTTTCATCCACACATGGTGTCCGAATTTTATGCTAGGGATAGATGATGATAGGAAGTCGTTCAAAACTTCCATCTACGGCAACATCATTGAAGTAAATGCAAAAATCCTTGCGAAGACATTTGGCCTCAGAAATAATGGAGAGCGGATATCTCAGTATAAGGTCAATGACACAACGGAGATGGAAAGAAGATGGGAATCGTGGAAGAAGGCAGGCGAGCTAAGGGATAGAAAGGGGCAGATTATCACTTTTAAGGTCGCCACCCCTATTAATACATTGCTAGATGATTAAAACTCCTCGCGGAATTTGTCATTAAGATGTTCCAGTGTGATGTTGGCTCTTATTCTGAATTATCGGCGAAGAAGTACGCCGTGATGATGGCCTTGATAGATAAGGTGCATGGCAATTGGGACGAGTTCTTTTTCAAGCGATGGACAGAGCATGCTCGAAAGAACGATCACCTATCAGTGGATGGGACATTCTCTTCGAATGTCAACTTCAGTTTGAAGACTAGCAAGTTCCTGGAGATACACTTCCCTAACAAGAAGGTCGATCAAGGTGTGAAACTTCTACCTACTCATTTTATTCCTCAGACAAAGAAGGCAGCAAAACCTCTTGATTTTAAGCATCCTCGGAAATTGATGGGCAAATCTAATGTGGATAAGGAAAAGCCCACGTCTGATGAGGAGGTTGATGAAAGCACGTTGGGATACCGGGTATTGGAGCGAGCCACCCCTCTGTCTGCTGAGGAAGTTGTTACTATGAAAAAGAATGCAGAGACAGAGCAGTGCTTCCAGAGTTTGGAAGAAATCGAAAAGCTCGGCCATCTTCCCGATGATCAGATCGAGGAGATCATGGCCAAGAAACAAGCCAAACAGCAAGCACCGGCTCTACGTGTGATGGCAGTCCCCATACCAAAGAGGAAGAGGTCTGATATTACCTCTCCTGAAAAAGCCAAAGTGGCAGACAAGGCAGAAGCTTGTCCTAACCTCTGAGAAGGAGAAAGCAGAGAAAGCCGCAGCTAAGAAGGCGGCTGCTGAAGAGAAAATCGACAATACTCCAATGTTGGAAAGATCCTTTGATGAGCGTCTCAGAGTGATAAGCGAGATGAAGAGAATGAGGGCTGAGGAGAAGAAGGCGAAGGAAAAGAAGAAGTACAAGCAGACAATGGAGGAGCTCAATTTTGAAGCCAGATACAAGAACTATGAGCAGGCCAAGCAGGCTACTTATGAACGAGAAGCTAAGAAAGCCGCTGACCGGCTAGCAGCGAAGAAAGTTGCTCAGCTGCTAGCAGGGGCAGTTGAAGAGGCTACTGCTATCAAGAAAGGGAAGAAGAAATTTACAGTAGAAGTGGAGGTGCCTACATCTGTGATCGAGAAAGATTCACTATCTGATACGAATTTGGCCACCTTAATCAAAGATGGAGTCTTCAACGCTCCGGTACATCCTCAACTAAAGATTATTGTGATCAGAGGAAGCAAAAGTGCTCGCCAGAGGTAGTCACTGTTGGAGGGTCTGGAAGTATAAATTCTGAATCAAGTACTAGAGGGACGAGTGCTGAGAGACTAGCTGCTGAGCAAATTGCTAGTAGCACTGAAGGTGCTGACGCTGAGGGTGATGCTCCCATTTCAAATGCTGAGGAGAGAATACAAGATGTTATCTCTTTTGGCGATGTGGAGATGGAAGAAGATCAGGCTAATCCCAATGATGAAGGATTTCTCACATCCTGTTATTCAGAGTCTGATTCATAGGGAGAACCCAACGAGGTGTTCGATGCTAAATCCCTCCGAAAGCTACCTACTGCAGTAAATGAAATGTTGAGGATATCGTTCGATGGTTTACTAGGGAAGCTGTTTCGTTCGAGGAGAGTGGCACAGTGGTGCGCCTCTATGTCGTTCGAGGACAAGGTAAATGCTGATTTAATTCAATGGGCATACGATATAATGGAGTTTGTAAATGTTGAAGTTGAGAGGGACATAGCCTATGTCTACTATGTGGAGATTGACGAGAAAACGAAAGAAGGAGAGTTGCTGGGCAAGAAATTCCGTAGATGGAAGACCTATGACTACATCACACACGAGTTGTGCTTTGAAGAAAGAATGCTTTTAATTGTCAGACAAGGATTGAGTTTCTGGCACAAATAAGAACTATGGGCAAATGATTGGATAGATCAATCTCCCTGTACGAAGCAATACTCAGATAAACAAGTGCTGGAGAGGTTGAAAGCCATTCAGGCTCATCGTTTGTTCTCTGAGTCCAAGTCATTGCCTCCATTTACTTTTGCCCCCGATGAACGATCTGAAGCTTATTTGCAACTATACAAACGTCAACCAAGGGCTGCTGCCGATTACAAGAAAAGAAAGGTTGAGTATGAAGAGAGGAAGAAAGCCAAACTCATGGAATATTTGGCTGCTGAACGTGCAATGGAAGAGGAAGCTAAGAAGCAGCACCATGTGGAATTGATTTCAGCTCAGAAAAGCTATGAATCAGGAGCTAACTCACTTCCTGCCGTAGTCGCTCATGCATTTTCTATGGGCCTAGCAAAAGAGTTGGAAGAAGGATGGGGTGCAGAGTTAAAAGCATGGGTTTCTGCTGAGGCAAAATATGAGGAAGCCATGTAAATTGTAGTCACCCTAGAGGTTGATTAGACGGAGAGTGAGAACGCAATGGCTGCCAATGAAGCAGAGTATCTTAAGGCTTATCGATGGTTCATCCTTGATCTTGATACGACGTATGCAATGGAGAAAGCTTGGTTAGATGAAGAAAAGGAAATGTTGATAGAGGAGACTGCTTATCTTTAGGCATGGGAAGAAATTGTTCTAGCACATGAGGTTTTTATTCTGGAGTTTGTGGCGATGGAATTAGATGGAAGACATGTCTCCACTTCCGAACATGTACAAGAAAATGAGCTTGCCCTTCCTGAGACTCCCATTGATGCAGAGCCGGTACAACTTGATCTCCAATCTTATGTAGCATCCATGATTTAATCCGCCCTGCGGCAATGTGATATGCAACAAACTCTAGCGATCGAAGAAGTAAGGAGGGAAGTTGCTGAGGTCTGAGGTGAGGTTTCTGGAGTCAAATACAAAGTCACCGAGGTCCAACAGAAGGTTGCTTATGTTGACGAAAAGGTCACCCATGCGGAAGAAACCGTCTCTACGGTGCAAACAGACGTGGTAGTTCTTAAGGTGGATATTGCTGCGATCAAAGAGGGGGAAGAACAACGGATTACTGAGCAAGCAAGGTTGAAAGAAGAAGAAGCTGAGCTCGCAAGACAGGAAGAAGAGCGAAAGCTGAAAATGGAGAAGCTGAAGAGGAAGCAAATGGAGATCAAGATGGAACAGCTGGAGAAGAGATTGGAGAGAGAAGCAAATGAGAAGGAGGCTCGTCAAGCATATATTGATAAATTTATGGCGGTGACAATGAACAAACTGGATTCAATCGACATGTCAAATTCAGCTCCTGATGTATAAAGATAAGATCTCTCTCTCTAGCCTTGTATATTTTTTTTTGAATTTCTGATCGATTTCATTGTAACCTGTAATTTCTCAATCATATATGAAATCACCAGATTCACGACAAAATCTCAATTTCCAGTTCTGATTTCTTTTGTATGTGCCTTAGTTGATTTATAATTTTCGTGTATTCATCAAATTTGAATGTGGATGCTGTGTTTTGTTGGTTGCTGATTGGATGGTGAAGGTCTGTTGATCTTATGGGTGCCAGGATTTCTAGCATATTACCTTTGTAACATTTAGTTGTATTTTAAGCGAGAATATTTCCCAGTATATTTTGAGGGGGAATTTTTATTAAAACCATTCATTTTGCTTAGAATTTTAATTTGGTAAGATTCTGAGATAGTATGTCTAGCAAAAATTGTAAAACTTAGAATTTTTTTCAACTTAGTCTCAGCAATCGATAATAGGCTTTGATCGCACCAAAAAGGGGGAAATTGTTGGGAATTATTTTTTAATTCTCCCTTTAGGATCAAATTTGTAATAGGTTTTGTTGAATCAAAGCCTTAGTATTTGGTCGATCACTGCTGAATTCTAGATAGTCTAGCAACGAATTATAATGTCCTGTATAGGAAAATTATCGAGTTGTAATAGACTAAGAATGCTATGGAGGATTGCTAAGGACTTAGTAAATCAAAGAAAAGGAAATCCGATCCTAGCATATTCCAAATATTCTGGATGCTAAGAAGTGACGTCAGCAGTTAGCAGAAGGCTCGCTGCTAAAGACGCTAGCAGACAAAAATGATCGCTAACAAGAAGTGATCGATTGCTAAGAAGATTGTTTTCTAAGGAGTCAACAATCATAATGAATGAGGGCAGAATGCTAAAGGAGTCAGCCTTCGCTAATCACTTAAGTAGACTGCTAGAAGACATAGTAGTCAGCAGACAAAGATTCATATGCCAAAGGAACAATTGCCGAGGAGTAAGCAATTGGTCACAAAAGAGAACGCTAGAGACATCTAGCAGACAGAGAGACTAGCTGATTGCTAAAGGCTAGCAGATTGCTAATGACTAGCGAATTGTTAATAGGAGAAGCCTTCAGCAATCAAGACTCTAGACACTTAGCAGATTACATCTAGCATCCCCGATAGAATGCTAAGCAAAGACGAAATAAAAGACATCTGCTAAGGCTCCCATTCTGCCAAATCGTATAACCAAGGACGACGACCTTACCCGAAGTAGCTAAAAAGTACTGTTCCAGGCAGAAAGTTAGGGAAAAAGCTATCACTCTCTTGTAGCAAGGATCCGTTGTGTCTAACGGGTATGGAGATTCAAGTTTTGAATCTTGAGATATAAAAAGAAGATCCAAACAAGAGAGAAAGACTACTGCTTCCATTACTTACGAACTAAGGAACCTCAACCACATAAAAAAGGCATTTATAGTGAGATTCATTTGAAAAAGCAAAAAGTAAGAAAGTAGTCACAAGAGCATTTACGCGACAAGAAGAATCTAAAAAGCTCTCAACCACCAAGTGTCTCCTACATTCAAAATCTGACACTCAAGTGGTTTATTGAAACCTTTTTAAGGTTCAATCATTGGGATACCTTCCAATCTTGGAAGCATCCAGCAGTCAAATCTCTGAAATAAGACTGACTAGGATGAGCTTTAGCCAAAATCGAAGGAAAGTTCGGAAGGAACTCTAAATCTTCCAAAAGCAGTAAAGGCGAGTTTTACGAAGGAGTGCCCTTGACTCAGCCGGAGCTGCGCCTGAAAAGAAGTAGGATAACGGAGGATAGTTGTGCAGGAGATGGTTCGAAAGTTCACCATCTGTTGCATGTGTTGGCAAATCCTTGTATTCTGATATCTTTTTAGTGGAATTCTTAGCGTTTCGGCTAAGGAGTGGACGTAGATCTATTGGATCGAACCACTATAAAATCTGTGTCATTTACTGTTTTATTGTCTCCTTTTCATATTTAAAACCTAGCAACATCAAGTTGCTAGTCTATATCTTGAAACAATATAACACATACTTGAACATAAAGCTAAACATTTAGAGAATATTAAGTGCAAGATAAGATTTAAGAACTTCCGCTGCATTTCGTGTTTCTATTTAAGCATGACGACTCACGTAAATTGGGACCAACATGATGGATTTATATACTGAAAGCATTATGATTGGTATATTATGGACAAGGTTTATTGGTTAATATACTGGGAATCATAATTGTTGTATGTTCATCTCCTGTCTGAATTAACAAACATGTGTCGCAAACACAATTATCCTGTTATCTCGTCGATAGGGAGATCATACGGTGTGTAGAAGATCACGGAAGATCGTATGGATCGTTTGACCTAGCGAGATATAAATAGTCATCACAGCTGAGACAGTTCCAGGATAAACTGTCGGTGTAGGCTGCAGCATATGCGGATAAGCATCTTATCTTGGATTACTTGGTATGCTGGTGTGGGGTACACATTGATGAGGACCTAAGTCGAGATCGATTCTTTTATCTGACATTAAAAGAATCTAGATCTTTATGACTCGATGGAATCTTAAACCTATATGAGGATACAGAAGTGTACATATATTGTATGTCACTTTGAGTTGTAGAAAAGGTTCTAGTTGAACCTGTTCTTCTGCAGTCTTGGGTGACATCAATCTGTGTATGACTGTCTGGTATCTGAACTAGGTAACCACATCCAGTATAGGATGGTGACATTCCCTGAACAGCTCAAAAGGTTCGTTATGCTAAAGTCCTGCAGGCTGATTAAGTTCAAGCATAAGTGAAAAGTTTTGAGTGGATTGATTCAGGAATTAAAGATGTTAATTAATTAAATAGCTTGTCAGAGCTTAAATTAATTAACGAATGTCTGTAACCTTAAATGTGGGGATAAACCGAGTCCAATGCAACCCGTTCCTCAAACGTGGTAGCAAATAGGTAGGACAGTATTGATTCTCTGGTGGCATGAATTAATATTAATTAATTAATTATATTCTGGGTTGAATATGAGAATTAATTAATTGATAGGCCTTATTTGCTATTTGCATTCTGGTCCCTGGTCTGGCCCATGATAACTCAAGCCCAATAGAAGCTAAGAATTTCCTATAAATAGGCCTTAGTACCTCAGAACTCAATACACCTACTTCTCATAAGATCACAAGTTGCACACAGCAAACCAGAGCATTGGGAGCTGTGGTGATCGAGTGAGTTCTTAATACGAGGAGGAAATTCTGCTTCTCAACCGGGCAAAGGATCTGATAGATAATCTTCACCAGATTTTCAGATCGAGTTGGGATACAGATCAGAAGATCAGATCAGGAGGATTCTTCTTCTCTCTCTCCTCTTATTTTCGAAAATAATTATTTATTTTCTTAAGATTAATTTCCTCAATCTGTTAGGAAATTAAATCTTGGTGCGTGGGAAAGATCAAAGGGCATCTCTACGCACTCGTTCTTCATCGTTCTTCAATCCAGGTATTCCGCATAACCTTCTTATGCATAATAATATAGGAGCATGCTAGGATTGTTCATAGGCATAGCAATTTATTTTGATATTCCAATTAACGATCCTTGGCAAACGGACTTCGTGATTCAGTTCACGAATCCCTTCACAACAAACTTAGTCTGAGAAAAATATGTAGAAAGTACAATGCCAAAAGTGAAAGTAGACGGCAGAGCAGAGCAGAGTAGAGCAGACGAGAAGAATGGGCTATGATTGGATAACCCAGTCTTTGTCTCAAACAGTTGGATTGCTGAGCCAGCTATAAATTGTCCAACATTTTGATAGAAGAACACATCTGACTCTCGCATAAAACTTAGCAAAAACTCTATCAAACTGAAAAGTTAAAAAGCCCTTAATAGTTCTCCGTGACTCCATGTTATCTGAACACGAGGCTTAATTCTTTTGACTCAAGATATTACTTCTCTGCATATGTCTAAGTGCACGAGGTTGATGCTTTCTAAGCTTAAGCTAACACTTGGTGATTATTACATTTCAAGTAATAATTACAGCAGTCAGTATTCTATACTGGCATAATGATTCTCACGGGCGTTGCCAACCAATTGACATTCTGGGAAGAACAAAAAACATCAAACCATCTTGATTGAATGTTGCGGTGTGTCCTCACTTTAGATCTGAAGAAGGAGCACACGACATAGAGTTTGTGGGCGAGTGACCTAGCAGACCGAAGAACGGAGGTTTCCGACGGGCTAGTACAGATCATGAGAAAACTTGTTACTCTGTGACTTAGTGGATTCCTAATTAAGTTCGGAAGAGTGGACAGATGCGCACTAAATTCTCAATTAACATAAGCCAATTAATACTCTAGTGCTAATGCAGGAATAATTTTATCAAATCCAGATACTTCTCAGTTCGCCTGCATGAATACTAGTTAATGATGCGTTGCTTTTGTATATAAGCTTAGAATTAGTTGTTGAGTTTTTGTAACTATCTTGGGCAATCAAATGAATCTATCTATCTAAATAAGAAAACAATAACAAAAACATGAATTATCACAAAAATCATCATCATTACTCAGTTATCACCTCCACACTCAATCACAAATGTAAAAGCAAGCACAAGGGAATCTAGTTCTACCAATGGTGTAAGATAGTATATTGGTAGAAATCTATAATGAATCAACAAGAGAGAATAGAATGATGCAAAAAATAATTTAATTCATCTAACTATGATCAATCTACCCTAGAATTCCTAATCCCCTTAGAACCGATGAATTAAGAGTTGATGAAGTTCAATCTTCAAACCATTACGTTATCGAACATAACCACACTCCAAATGGATCATAGATTATCGAACTATAGGCTATCACCGCACATGGATTGGATCAATACCTATATGTAACTACACGATTAACGACACCTAGATCTGCGTGTTGGCTGCAATTTTGGTGCCTATCACACGCATAGTTGGTTAATGCCTACACTATGTGATTAGGATAAAGTCTCTAGTGTGTGCAATCAATTAGGTGAAGGTAAACATACATCCAACTCAATCAAATGATTCAAAGTTTCATTCAACCAATATTCAAGAGAATTTAGCTACACATACTTTCAATTTGGTTCAATTGATAAGAAAAATTACAATAATCCATTACAATGTAAAATAGGTAAGATATTTCCCCCAAATGATGTAGATTTGGTATTGATCTATGCCTTGATCATCATGTCTTCTCCAATTGGATTGGATTGGCCTTAGATCCACCTTGATTGTGGTTAGGGGAGAGTAGGAAGTGAAATTCTAGTGAGTAATCGTCTAAGTTTTACCAAAAGTCTTTTCCCAATGTGTTTCTCCTCCTTTTATATTAAGTGAACAGACCCAGATCTCCCCCGGGACCGATCCGTCGCGCTTGAGATCCTTCAATACTCATAAACTGCCAAAACATAATACAAGTTCCTGCCCTGGACCAATTTGGCTCGACTGAAATTTGCCTTTGAGGGGGACATCTCAGCCGAGCTCTGCTGGGTTCGGTTGAGATCTACCTTATGGAGGCAAATCTTGGTTGAACCGAAATGGGTCCACGCCGGGATTTGGCTCTGTTTTCACCCTATTGCTCCTCTGCTCCATCCAGGCTGAGATTTCCAAAGCATTTACAAGATATGGGTTGAAATTCCACCAAAAGTTGGCAAAACTTGATGAATTATGCTCCTTTGCTTCCCTACACAACATCAACATGACAAAACAGGAAAACACAATAAAAACAATCAAAAAACAATGATATGTGGGTTAAATAAACAAAAAACAAGCACTCAAACACATCGATAAATTGGTCATTTCACACACATATCATAATCCCCCAAACATAAACATTTAATTGTCCTCAATCAAAATAAGCAAAGAAATTAGCATGCCTCAATCAAACGAGATTATCACCTAAATTTATGCAACGATTAATGCAATAGACTCAAAACACGAGATATCAAGTTCGATTTCCATAGGCTTGCATCCTATCTAACCACTATACTACAACGAGCTAGATTCTAGAATAAAAAAGGTCTTTATCTTGGTTATAATGTGGTTTTAGGGCAATGTAACTAAACTTCTCAATTTTCCAAAACCCCCGATCATTTGCACCAATCCACCAATCCCAAGGCTTATTCGACTCACTTTCTCTCTTTTTTTCTTTTTGTTTTCTCCTTTATTTTCTTTTTTTCTCATGCCCTCGCATGTCTCATTTTTTCTCATTTGTTTTTTTCTTTTTCACAATAGTTTTTTCATTGGTGCTCATCATTTTTTTTTACTTGCGCCTTTTCTTTTCAACTCTTCAATTTCTTTCTTTGCCTTAAAAAATGGGATTCAATTACCCAAAAAACCAATTTCCATACCCATACCCACACTCACACATCCATATTCACCCTCATACACACATCCCCAAAACTTTTTCCTAAGCATATATCAAAGAAATTCTCCATTAAAGCTCAATCTATTGGAACAATGGTATGAAAGGCAAATAGTGATCAAATATAACACCTTAACAGAAGTATACACAGATTGTGTATCACTTTGAGTTGCAGTGAAAGGCTCTAGTAAAGCTTGTGTATCTGTATCTTGGGTGATAGTAGTTTGTGTATGACTGTGTGGTACTGGAATTAGGTAACCACATCCAGTATAGGATGGTGACATTCCCTGAGCAGCTCAAAAGGTTCGTTATGCTAAAGTCCTGCAGGCTGATTAAGTTCAAGCATAAGTGAAAAGGTTTGAGTGGATTGACTCAGGAATATAAGATGTTAATTAATTAAATGGATTGTCAGAGCCTAAATTAATTAACGAAGGTCTGTAATATTAAATATGGGGATATACCAAGCCCACGCAACCCGTTCCTCAAAACATGGTAACAAATAGATAGGATAGTATAGATTCTCCAGTGGAATGAATCAATATTAATTAATTAATTATATTCTGGGTTGAATATGGGAATTCATTAATTATAGGCCTTATTTACTATTTGCATTCTGGTCCCTTTTCTGGCCCATGAAAACTCAGGCCCAATAGGAGTCAAGAATTTTCTATAAATAGGCTTTAGTTTCTCAAATCACAACACACCACAAGATCAAAAGTTCCAAAACACAGCAAACCAGGATTTGGGAGTTGTGTATGATCGACTAAGATCTGAAAAGGAGGAGAAAATTTTGTTTCTCAACCGGGCAAGGAATACAATGGGAATATTCACCAGATATTCGGATTGGAGTTAGGATACAGATCAGAAGATCAGATTAGGAGGATCGTTCTCTTTCTTCTCTCTCTCTTCAATTTCAAAATTAATCTAATTAATTTCATAGATTTAATTCTTTAAATTGTTAGGAATAAATCTTCGTGCGGGGGAAAAAGGATCGAGGATCAAATCTTTGCGTACTATGTTCTTCAGGTTCTACAATCCATGTATTCCGCATAGACCCTCTTATACATAATCAATAGGAGCATGCTAGGATCAATCATAGGCATAAAAATTGTTTTTTATATTCCAATTAACGATCTCGACTAATGGATTAAGTGATTCGATTCATAACCCTTCACTACTACCTTATGGATATATTGAATTACGGGATTCCTAATCAACGATGCTTTTGAATTTTTGATATGAAAGATACCTTTAGTTTTCACCCCAGAAATAGACTCCCAAAATTCAGCCACGTTCACATCATCGGGCACAAAAATAGAATTCTCATCACAACCAAATATTTCATCTAACTCTTGCCTACGTAAAATATACTCACAACCTTTAACCTTAAATGCTGTAGAGATGGGAGTGCTCTCGGAGCCCTTCATCACTATCATGGTGGCCATGAACTCCTTGGTGAGGTCCATGTATGCCGACCACATCCTCGTTAGGTAACTCTACAAACCAAGGCCCTTAAAAAGATTCCAGACATCATTCTTCAACTCTAAAGCCTCCAAAGTCTCCCTATATGGATATCTCGTACCCACCATGTTCTTCTCCACCATGATTTTGTACCTTGAATACTTCTCATCATTGAATTGGGCAGGGCAACAAATTTATTAGGTTGATTAACTTACTCGAGCTTTTTTGTTGACCATAGCAACAAATCAAAGGGTGTGGTTTCCACGAAATGAATGGTTAAAGCAAGAATCTGAATTTTGGAAGTGCAAATTTCGAGACAAATGTGTTTGGGGCAAGATGAGCCCTAGACCTCTTTTAAAATCGTGCTAGATCCCACCCGGGATTTTGTGGGTTCCGGCAGGATCCTCATCTGTCCCAGCCAAATTTGAAAACTTTGATCAGGCTCGACCAAACCCATGGCAGCACTGAATCAGGTTCGATCAAGATCTTGTTCTATCCCTCCACATTTTGAGCTCTTGGTCGAGCTCGACTGAACCCGAGGCAGCATGTGGCTGGGTTCGATCGATATTTTTTAGGTTAGGGCGAGATATTCCAGTCCGGGGTGAAATATTGTTTGGTTTCCCAGCTCCTCGGCATCTTTCATCAACACTCTCAGCTAAAGGGCCAAAATTGCATTCTCGAAACTCAATTTCTCGACAGCAAAGCACAAAGTACCTGCAAAAACATCAAGAGATCATTCATGCCCCATTGAAACTTCATTTCTACCTCAATCAATAAAACCAAACAACTACACATTTATTCCAAATCAAAACAAATAAAAGCAAATAAAATTGGGTTGCCTCCCAATAAGCGCTTGTTTTAAGTCATTAGCAAGACTATATACCTTGTTGGCTTCAATCATAATCAAATGGAGAAGAACCGGAACTCATGCCTCGATCCATGTCCCAAGGCTCACCCGGAAAAATGAGTTTCTTTCTTGCGCTTTGAGGTGCTTCCTCTTCCACTCTTGCTTTCTTGGCTCTCAACTCCCTTTGATCGAAGAAATCCCCTGGATCATCATCATCATCATCATCCTTTGCCTCATCCAAGCCAACCAACTTTGCATCCATACTTGTTTTCATCCGCTTTGTTCCAGCTCCCCTTTCAAACAACTCTTTCTTTTCCTTAAAAGGCTCACCATCCTTACCTTCTTCCAAACATGAAACACCCTTCGGGGGAAAAGAAAACACCACTCCTTTTCCTTCACATTGAAGAGTAGGATCCCCATTATTCATGTCAAACAATGCATTAGCGGTTTGCAAGAATGGTCGCCCAAGGATTAAGTGGATGCCCCCTCAGTTTTTCATGTCAACAACCACAAGGAAGTCTCCCGAGAAGGTGAAATCCAGCACTTCAACATTTGCATCCTCTACGACTCCTCTTGGACAAAATAGAGCGTGGTTGGCCATTTGTAGGACATGATTTTTTGACTTCAAATCCTTGAAAAAAGTCCAAAACATAATGTTGGTGCTAGCTCCGGAGTCACATAAGGCTTTCTCCACCACGGTGTCCCCAATTTGCAACCAATCACAAAGCTTCCCGGGTCATCCTTTTTGCTTGCTATCTTCCTTTTTCCTCTTGATTCACCATCTTCACTACGATTATCTTCCATGAACTCATCCTCATTCACACCAATCATCGATTTCAACTCTTCCTCAATCAATTGATCCAACAAAGGTACACGTTGGATCTCCTCCGAAAGTGGCATCTTATTGTCACCTATCTTCACATAGTAAAAGAAATGCACTTCCTCTTCTTGAGTCACATTCTCCTTCACTTCTTCACATTTCTCAAGTGATTCATCTTCCACTACCTTTTTTTCATCACCAACTTCAACTTCCTCCTCCTTAGGAGTCATAACCACAATTCAATCCTCATCACCTTGCTCTTCTTCCACAACGTTGTAGCTCTCGTTTTGGGTAGTCTCCGTATCACTAGAAAATTTACCCACTTGGTGCTTCCAACTCAATTGCTTGGCTATTGAAGAGATTTCGATTTGGATCTTAGCTAGCATACCATCATATTTCTCAAATCTCTTGTCAATCTCTTCATTCGGATTCATTTTTGCCTCATGGCTCTCATGCCGACTACAACCGCCTCCCATGTATCCTCCTTGTGAACTACCCCCAATGTTCTCTAATTGCATAGGAGGATTCAAAGCATTTTTTGGGTTAGCATAAGAGAAATCGGGATGGAAATAGTTAGAATGGTGATAGTACATATTACCTGGTGGATTGTAGGGCCACGGTTATTATTGTACCCCATTCGTTGATTCACTAAATTCACATTCTCCGGGTGCATCTCTTCCCTCTTTACCATCTTTAACTCATCCTTCCTTCCACTTGAGGTAGATAGCATATCCAATTTACTTTGCATCATGGCAATTTGTTCCCTCAATTCATAACTCTCCTTCACATCACCCACCGCCTTTACTGTTCGGTAATCTTTCTGTTCTGTAGGCCATTGATAGTTGTTTTCAGCCATCTTCTCAATTGTTCTCCATGATTCTTCTTCCTCTTGGTCTAAAAATGAGCCACCCAACGAGGCATCCTGTAGGGATTTTATGGCAAACCAAACTACCAAATCCGAATAAACCCAGACCATTCATGAAAGTTGAGAACAATTAAAACATATGATTAACCTAGCATGATCCTATAAATTTAATGCGGTGGATATCAAAAATACCTTAACACCATAGGGTCTAATCCGGTATTTCTTGTTTGAATTCCAATCCATTTATTCAACCATGCGATTAATTAAATCTGCGAAAACAGAAATTAGCAATAGATCTAATTTCTAGATTTAATTAAATGAGAAAGAGATGAAGAGGAAATATGTTCTCCAGATTGGGTCTTCAGATCTATATTCCAATGTTGTTCAATCCTGCTACTGGTGAGGATTCAAACAAACTGTGAATATGAAAGCCGGAGTCGAATTCCTTCTCCTCCCAGACATACTGAGCGCCGCCCACTACCTCTCTCTCCTAGGGTTTCAACTTATTTGAATTATAATTATAATTGAGAGAGAGGATTTTCTATTTATAGACCTAGGGTTTAAACCCTAATGGGCTACTGGGCTCCATTCAACATATTTAATTTGGGCCAGACCAGGGACATAATGCAAATAATAAAGTGGGCCTAACAACCAAGGACACAATTAAATTTTCCCCAAAAAATTAATACGGACTTACCCCTTTTATTACCACATTTTGAGAACATGTTGCATTCACATAAGAACCCTCATATTTAAGGTTACTAGACATTCATTAATTTATTGGAGCTTCTGACAAGCTACTGATATGTGCGTAAAATGACATATATTTCGATGTGTGAATGTGCATGTTTGTGGCCATTTTACTTTCATATCATATGAATTTGTTGATCTTTGGTTATTTTTTCGTGTATTTGTGTTTTGGATGGTGTAGGTTGAGTTTTGAGCATGAAACAACACTTTTGGTTAAGTTTTGGAGGCAAATCGCACGAGCTTGGAGTCAAAGGAGGATAGACTCGCAGGAGCAGACTAGAGGAGAGAGCATTCTGGAGTTTAGAAGCCAGGCTCGGCTGAACTTGGCTCGGTCGAGCCATGCTGGACAAAGGGCTCGTTCGGCCGGTCCTGTAGTGCTCGACCGAGCCATAGCCTTCAGAGGGCTCGCTCGGTCGAGCCAAACTAGCTTGGCCAAGCCAGTTCGTGAGGTTTTGGCAGGTTGACAGTTTTCAACTTGGCTCGGGTGATCCGAGGGCCTTTTTGCTTGTCTATGAAGGGGGGATTTTCGAGTTTTGAGAGAACTTTTGCCCAAATTTCAAATAACTGTCTGAGAAATTCTCTCCTAATCCATCTTCCATTCACTTCCCATCTACATTCAAGGAGATCAAGGACACATTCCTCCATATTTGTTGAAGATCAACGAAGATCAAGGGGTAGATTGAGTACAAGGAATACAATTGAGGATGATCAACATTTGACCTTTCAATTTGTAATGGATTCTCTTACTACTTCCATTGTATTGCACAAATTAGAAGGTATGATGAACTAAACCTTTTTGTGAGTGTTGTTTCGATGGATAATGTGTGAAATTTAGATTGAATGTTGATTGTTTACCTTCCTTTGAGAGCTTGAATTGCACTAGATCATAATCCTTACCACTTAGGTGTAGGTAATAGCCAACATAAGTGGTATTTGATGTGAACACTGCAGCCAATACGCGGGTGGAATCGTCGTGAATAATGTATATTCATATGATTCTAGATTCAATCCATGTGCGGAGATAGGTCATAAGGCAATAATCTACGTTCTAGAAGGAGTGGTTTAGGATTCGATAAGGTGATTGTTTGAGAGTTCTAGCATCATCACGATTAGCTCGCCCTGACAGGAGCTTATCTAATTGAGGGTGGATCGCTAAATCTCTTAGGAATTAAATAGAGTTTACAACATTATTTGATCTAAATTGAACACATTGGATATTCACACAACACTCACTCTTATCTCATTGTTACACTTGATACTTTATCTACCTAATTTGAGAGAATTGTTTGATTGGATCATTGGATTTATATTTGATCATGAGTGGAATTGTGCTTTACTTCATTAATGTTTAGTTTTGTTACATTTTTTCTTAGTTAATTGAAGCACTAAATGACTAAAGTTTTGCTTAGCTATAAACTTCCATGCAAGTAAATGGTAGTCTATAGGGCGAATTAGAAGAATCTTGGATTGAAAATTTAACTTGATTAAGTGTTACTTTTACACCGCATCAAGTTTTTGGCGCCGTTGTCGGGGATTTTTCTAGTAGGTCTATAGATATTGTTGAAAGTTTTGAGAGTTGTATGCTAGGTGTTTGTAAATATGTTTAGTAGAGAGATGTATGCTAGGTGTTTGTAAATATGTTTAGTAGAGAGTTGATTGTTAATTAGAATTTGTGTTTGTTTTTGTTATAGGTAGTGTAAAAATGGTACTTTGAGTTTGTAGGACTTTTGTAGGAGTCAAATGGAGAATCATCGAGGAATTTACTCGGAAAGGCTTAATAATCTCCAAAAGGAATTGGATGAGATAAGAGCAAAGATGATAGAAAGACAAAGACCACGGAGGCCACTCCGGTTGGTATTTGAAGAAATGTCGAATAGTAGTTACCCATGGATGGAAGAGAGGAGACATGCCCGCACTGTAAAGTCAAGTTGGGGATATGAAGATGTGGAGCTTTGAGATGAAGGATATGGAGATCAATGGGGGAATTGTGATTTCCAAAACAGCGTGTATCGTTCCCCATGTTATGGCTATTCTAAACATAGTTCATATGCAAGCCAGAACCATACTTAGAATCCATCCATGACAAGTGTTCATTGTGATGAATAGGGTAGCCGTGATCCTGAAAGAGTTAGAGAAGCGAGATCATTTTGGGAAGCTTTGGAGAGGAGACAAGATAAGCTCGAAGGAAGCCTTTGGGAATTAAAAATGCAATTATCCGAAATCTTGAAAAAGGCGAGTGAGAAGCCTTGAGTGGAAGAATCTCCATTTGAAACGGGAAAAGGTCTCGAAGAAAATTGTGAGGAGTTTGACGAAAGTGAGGATGCGGTAATGGTGTTTACAGAAGTTGTGTTTAAAGATCTTGAAGTGAATGAGATCCAAGGAGAAGAACTCAAGAATGAAAGTGAAGTGTTACCTTATGACGATAATGAGGATAAAAGCACCAAGGAGTGGGTGCTAGTTTTTGATGAATTTAAGAAGGATGAAATTGAGGTGCCTTCACTTAAGGAAATTCAACCAATTCCGTCTCTGGAACGATTCTTAGAAGAGGAAGCCTTACAATTGTTATCCAAGCTTATGAAGATTCTCAAACCTCCTTGGAAGGATGCGAGGGGAAGAAGGAAGAGTGTATTGAACAAATTGCTTCCAAGGAAGGTTCGATCGGTAGAGAAATGTATTTTAAGAATACACGAGATTTTTGACAATGGATGACAAGGTAAGGTCGTCGAACTATCGACGTTTAAAAAAGCACTTTTTGGGAGGCAATCCAACGGTTTTACATCTTGTTAACTTTCTTGTTTTGAATAAATGTTGGTTATTTGATTGTGTTAGTTTAATGTTTTGTGGTTTTGTTAAAGGATTATTGATTGATAGTTGTTCTACGGACATACATTGTGTTGTGATGAAAAGATAGGTGAAGTGAGGAGGCAAAGAGCCTGGAATGGTGCATGAAAAGTGCAGCAAAACAGAGAGGAAGCTCGTCCGGGAGCATACGGATCGCCCGAGATCGGAAAAGGCTGGAAAAAAAATTCAAATTTTGGCAGGTAGGAGACTCGCTCGGCCGAGCGAGGCATGGCTCGGTCGATCTCAACCGTGCCCCTGTAGTGGCCTGGTCAGAGCCTGTCGCTCGGCCGAGCCATCTGTCGCTCGGTCGAGCGGCACAAAAGTTTAAAAGAAATCTCGATGCCCATTTCGCCCCATCTTCATCTCGATTGAGATTTCCCTTCCAAATTTTTCTTTAACATATATTTGTTTTGATTTGTGCACATCTCACCATTTAATTCCATTGATTGCTAGCAAATGTGGAAGGGGGGCTTCTTCTTCTTCAATAAGTTGTCCCAAAGGATTTGATGACGAAGAATTTGCTAGATACAAGAGTCTAGCGGAACACCCAGTTGTGGGGACTAAGAATCTTTACAGGGAGACATTGAAGGCATTGAAATTGAAAGACGATGTGTGGAGTCTCCTTGAAGGCATAGGGTGGTAAAAGTTGCTTACGGCATGTTGGCCCGGCTATATGGAATTGTCGAGAGAGTTTCTAGCCTCCATGAAGATCATGAAAGGCGCGGGAGGTATACCTTTGTTAATGAAATTCAAGATTAGAGGTAAGGAACACTTATTCCAAAAGTCTAAGGTTGATGAGATTTATGGTTGTGATGTTGATTCAGTGTTCTTGCATGAGAATGTTAGTATGGGGGATTTTTGGGAGGAAATCACTGGAATTAAGTTTGGTAAGTGTTTTAATATAAAGAATTGTAGAGCTACATCTATTAGGAATCCGGTGGTTCGTTACATTCAAAATTTTCTGAGTGGTTCTGTGTGTGGTAGATACGAATCAAGAAATGTGATTACTCTTCAGTTGTATATGCTTTATGCTATGATGAATGGGATTAAATTTTCTCTGTAGGATTATATGTACTACAAATTTGGAAAATTTGCTTTAAAAATGCCCGAAAGGGATTGGACAACGGTGTCGGATTTGAGTGACAGATCCAATTGGTTGTTGGACACGGAGGATCACAAGGATGTTGTTGGAGTGTTGTCCCGTGATTGGTACTTCACAATTCTCCGTCATCTATCGGAGGAGGAGCAGGATGGATTATAGGGCGTTGGCCCGATCACCCGTGCACCTCCACAGACCCAGCAGGCCCCGGTTGAGAAGTGGCAGCAGCAAATGTTATCTATGCTGCAGAGGAATACTGATACTGTTGATTCTCTGTCTTCCTCTATGCAGGGTCTTGATGTGCGTATGATTGCTCTACATGGTGATTTTTCTGCTTTCCGGGAGGGCTATATTGTTGATCAGGCAGCCATTGCTTCTCGGTTTGATGGCATCGACCAGAGGGTACAGGCAGTTCAGGAGGATATTTGAGAGCTTCAACGACATGTCCCCATTCCGTATCAGTCCCGCAGAGCCTGCCACCACCACAGGATCAGGAGGAGTGTTGACGCACCGCCTACCTTTTTAACAAACTTAGTCTCACTTGACTAAGTTTGGGGGGAAGTGTCGGTAGCCGGTGCCCTGGTTAACTCTCCTCCTCTATCTCTCTATCTTAGTTTATTTTATGCTTTCTCGTTTAGTGGTTTGAATTGAATTTATATTCGATATGGTTGTCTAATGATATTGATCTACTTTAATTTTTGATGTTGGATATGGATTTGGATGATGATTTTTTATGGTTGAATGTGATGTTTGGATGGAATTATTAGCGAGCTTGCATGATTTTATACTTCCTATTTTGCTTGGTTTGTGGATATGTTGAATGGATTGGTTTGTATGGTGAGCTAGAGGATATTGTCTTATATTTGTTGATTGTGGTTTGTGGAAAGTTTGGTGGAAATGAGAGCTTCATTGCTTTGTTTTATGCTCAATAGTTTGGTGGTGTTTGTGTTGTACTGAGTAGGTGCAAATAAGGCATTGGAGAAGTGATTCGATCGTGGCTACCATTGGGTAATGCATTCTATCGTTTCTCTTACCAATTAGTTTCTTTGCATATAGATTGTTTCTAGGTTTATTCATGTGTGCTTGTTTGTGTGTGTGATGAGCCCGAACAAGAATTGAGATTTAATCATGATTTAATTAGTGAGTTTGATGTTTACCTCAATCAATGATTGGAATCTAGTTTTCGAAGCACGTCTTAAATTTAACTTTTGAATTACCGAGTTTTGTGTTTAGTTAATGTGTGGGACTTGACAAAAAGCCGTGAGTTTTGAGCTTTGATATTGTCATATCTATGTCGTTTGTGAGAGGCAAGATCGAGAGTACGAAATCTAGAACTCGCATCCGTTCTCTATCTATTGGCATGAGTGTGTGGCTAGAAAATGATATTGGGCCATCGATTCTTAGTTCTACCTTTCACACCAGGAGTATAAGGTGGTTGTTATCATATATTTGCCATTCATATCTTTGAACCCCGTAATTGAGCTTTATTGGTGAATTTTCTTTGATATGATTACGACCAAGTTTGGGGGAAAGAGTGTATGAGGGTGAATACGGTGATGAGAGTTGGGTTGGGAATTGATTGGATTTGTGTTGTTGAAAATATTGAGGCATGAAGTCATGAAATAAAATTTTGTTTTGAATCTTAGAAAATGAGGCACCAACAAAATTTTTGGTGCAAATGTTTGAAAAAGGAGGAAGAAAAGAAAGAAAGGCACCCATGAAATGAAGGAATTATGGTGCTTGCAAGAAAAAAAAAGGGATTAAAAGAAAAGAAAAGAGAAAAAAAAGTGTGTTGAGAGATGAATAAGCCACAGGTTTGAAGTGGTTCGAAGAGAACAAGTTTGGGGGGTTTTGAGAAATTGAGAAGTTTAGTAACTTTGGCCCAAAACCACCCACCTATTGAAGGGATTTTCAGTGAACCGAATCACAAAACCTAAGTGAACTGGATCGATTTATGGATATTTCATATAACCATAATTCACAAAACCCGAGCATGCTCCTATGAATTTCAATGTGTGGATAAAGGGATTACCGTTATTCCGTAGAGTCTGATCCAATCTTTCGCGTTTGAAAATCCAACTTTAAATTCAACCACGCGATTTGATTAAATCTGCGGAAGACGAAATTAGAACACTAATTTCTAGATTCAATCGAAAACAAAGATAGGATGAAAACGAAAATCTTGTTCTCCAAATTAGATCTTCAGGGTTGTATCACAATGTTGTTCAGATCTGCTACTGGTGAGGATTCCACAGATCTGTGATATAGACCGGAGTCGAAAAACCTTCTTTCTCGCCTCTACAGGCGCAACCTTTGCTCTCTCTCCCTAGGGTTTCAAACTGATTAAAATGTTATGAAGTAGCAATGGTTTCAGAGAGAGTGTTGTCTATTTATAGACCTAAGGTTTTATCCCTAATGGGCTATTGGGCCTTTTTCAGCATATATAATTGGGCCAGACCTGGGACCTAAAACAAATAATAAAGTGGGCCTAAAAATTAATTAATTCTCATGTCCACAACCCAGGACACAATTAATTAATTAATATTAATTCTTTTTCACCACAGAATTAATACTGACCTACCCCTTTATTAATTGAGAATCCCCATATTTAAGGTTACCGGACATTCATTAATTAATCGGAGCTTCTGATAAGCTCTATCTACAATTAATTAATATATTATTATTCTTAAGTAGTACCACTCAATCCTTATCACTCGTGCCTGAACTTAATCAGCCTGCAGGACTTTGGCATGATGAATGTCATTCAGCTCCTCAGGGAATGTCCCCATCCTATTAGTCGAATATGGTTACCTAAACCCAGTCTCAAGCAGTACTACACGAACTACTGTTACCCAAGATGAGGATATACGAGCACGTTACTCAGGCTCTCTGATGCGGCTAAAAGTTCAATCAAATTAAGCTCCTAGCTACACAAGAATAAAATTTGTCAAATCCAGCTCCTTCTTCCCTTCGCCCGCTAGATTACCGAGAGACTATAGCAAAGTCTTATAGCTAGGTATAATAGAATCGTTGAGTAGTTTCTATCAACTAGGCAATCAATTTCAATCTATGCTAACATCATATAACAAACAATCAATTAAACCAACAATCAACATTCGATCAATTCTTTCTACAAATCGGTAAACCAAGACAAGCAAATACTCAAATTAGATAGATAGGATGTTGAAATGAACGTAGATGCAATCCAATTAGGTTAATCATTGATGTAAACACATTTTAATCCCTAGGATATTGAGCAATCAACCCTACACTCGTTAACCCCTTGTCACGGTGAGCTAACAATTGATGATGCTAAGACTTGCAAACAGTCACGTTATTAAGCCCTAGACCACTCCAAATAGATCGTCAATTATTGCCCTACGACCTAGCACCGCACATGGATTGGAACTAAAATTGTATGAATCTACACTATTCACGACGATTCCGCCCGCGTGTTGGCTGCAGCGTTCACATCAACTACCTCCTAACTTGGCTATTACCTACACCTAAGAGGTAAGGAACAAGTTCTAGTGCAATTCAAGCTCTCAAAGGAAAGTAAACAAACAATTATCAAACCTAATCTTCATGCATCCTTGTTCAAATCAACATCCAAATTGAATTAGAACATCATAACTCTAAATTGTAACAATACAAAGTTGAAATCAAATACATCCATTACAATTGACAAGTAGAGAGTGGAATCTTCCCCAATTGGATTTGTTTGGTCTTGATATACCCCCTTGGATCTTCAATTCTCCTCCAAGGATTGATGAATTTAGCTCCTTGATACTCTAGGATTGAGATGAAATCGTGATGGAAATTGGAATCTAGGGGAACTCCTAACTAGATCTAATGTAAAAATGACAAAATGTTCTCCAAATAACTGAATTTGCCCCTTTTATAGACGAGCAAACAGGGCCTCGGATCGCCCGATCGAAGTACGGCTCGCCCGTTCGAAGCTGGAAACCACCAAATTGCTGGAAAAACCCGGTCTGGCTCGCCCGATTGATGTTGCTCGACCGAGCCACTTCTCTGTTGGCTTGGCTCGGCCGGTCCTGCTTGGCTCGGCCAGTCGAGCTCTTTGTCCAGCTATGCTCAGCCGGTCCTGCTTCGCTCGGCCGGTCGAGCTCTCTGTCCAGCTTGGCTTGGCCGGTCCTGCTCCGCTCGGCCGGTCGACGCCTCCAAACTCCAAATTCGTGCGATTTTCTTCCAAAACTCCACCAAAAATGCTAGTTTATGCCCAAAACCTATCCTACAACATTCAAAACACAAAAACACGACAAACGAACAACAAAAACATATGATATGAGAGTAAAATGGCCACAAACATGCACGCTCACACATCAAAAATAGGTCATTTTACGCACATATCATAATCCCCCAAACTTGAACCTTTGATTGTCCTCAATCAAAACAAAGTAAAGCCATTAATCTACCTCATGCAATACCTTATAGCTCATCAAAGTTATCTTAGCATGTTAAAGTAAAACGAGATTATCTCCAAACTTTGTAACAAGGTTAATGCTAAGGACATGAACGAAAGCACTCCCTCACGTGTTTAGGGATGATGAGATTCACACAATCACAAGATATTGAGCTTGATTTCAATAGGCTTGCATCCATTCTCACCACTATACTACAACGAGTTACTTTCTAGAATCAAAAAGGTCTTTTCATGGGTTGTAACGTGGCTAACTAAAAGGTGGGTGGTTTTGGGCCAAAGTGACTAAACTTCTCAATTTCCCAAAACTCCCAAACTTATTCTTTTCGAACCACTACAACCTCGAGGCTTTTTCATTTCACAACACACACTTTTTTTTAATTTTTTTTTCTTCTCTTTTCTTTTTCATCATTTTTCAATTGCACCATCTTTCATTCATTTTGTCGGTGCCTCTCTTTTAATATTTTTTTCTTTTTTATTTTCTTTTCAAACACTTGCACCAAAAATTTCGTTGGTGCTACTTTTTGTAGGATTCAAACCAATCCGATATTTCATATCTTTGATGCCTCAACATTTCCCATCAATACAAATTCAATCAATTCCCAACCCAACTCTCATCACCGTATTCACCCTCATACACTCTTTCCCCCCCAAATATGATCCTAATTAAATCAAAGAAGATTCACCAATAAAGCTCAATCACCGGGGTCAAAGATACGAAAGGCAAAATAATGATAACAACCACCTTATACTCCCGGTGTGAAAGGTAGGACTAAGAATCGATGGCCTAAGATCATTTTCTAGTTACATACTCATGCCAATAGATAGTGAACGGATGCAAGTTCTAGATCTCGTACTCTCAATCTTGCCACTCACAAACAATAAAGATATGACAATATCATGGCTCAAACCTCAAAGCTTTTTTTCAAGTCCTATGCATTAACCACACACAAAACTCGGCAATTCAAAAGTTAAACTTAAGACATGCTTCGACAACTAGATTCCGCCTTATCATTGGTTGAGATAAACATCCAGCTTCACCAAGTAAATCATGATTCAAATCTCAAGTCTAGTTCGGGTTCATCACACACACACAAGCACACAACATCCTAACAACAATCTACATGCCATAAAATAATGTAATGAATCTAATTGGTAGAAGGAACGATAGAAAGCGTTACCCATTGGCACACACGATTGAACCGCTCTCCAAGACCTAATTTGTACCTACTAAATCAACACAAACACCACCAAACACTTGAGCATAAAAACAAACCAATAAAGCTCTCATATCCACCAAACTGTCCACAAACCAAATATCAACAATGATAAGATCATATCCAATAGTTCCACCATTCAAACCAAACCAATAATCCAAACCACAAACCATGCATAATAGGAAGTATTCAATCATGCCAACTTATTAATGATTCTATCCACAATCACAATCAAACAATCCTCAACCAAATTCACTTCCAAAACCTCTTTCCACCATCATTCCACTATCCAAAATCTATACACATAAATCCTTTTTCCACTAACTCCACCAAACATACCATCAAAACCAATGTTCAACAATCTCAAACCCATGAAAATATTCATACATATCATCAAGATGATCATAGTCCAAAAATCCATCCAAGGTAGAATATCAATATAGGTACAACCCAATCGAATCAAATTCAATAAAGGGACAATATCCAACAACTAAACTAAATGCAAGATAAAGGATAGGAGATGGAGAAGAATAAACCGAAGCACCGGCTACTGGCACATCCCCCCAAACTTAGTCAAGTGAGACTAAGTTTGCGAAAATGGTGGACGGTGCATCGTTACTCCTCTCGATCTTGTAGTTCCTCCTACAAACACAAAACCAAACAAACTAGACATTTATTCACAATCAAAGCAACTAAAAGCAATTAAACAAAAGCAATAAAATTGGTTGGGTTGCCTCCCAACAAGCGCTTCCTTAACGTCGGTAGCTAGACGACCTTACCACATCACCCATTGTCAAAAATCGTGTGAGTTTTTAATACACCTTTCTTCCTTAATCTGCATTTACTTGGGAGCAATTTGTCCAAGACAATTTTTCTTTCACACCTATCATCTCTCCAAGGAGGATTGCATGTCTTGACAAACTCGACTATGAAAGGTGGTGATTTCTTCTTTGATTTGATCTCTAAGGCATCATCCAATTGAATCCAAAGTATATAAGTCTCAACTTGTCCCTCATTTGGATTGATCATCAACTTCTCATCACCTCCTTTGCCGACCAAATCATATGTTTCATCCACTATCTCTCCTAGGATCACCTCATTTTCCCTCTTATCTATCACTAATGAAAGAGAGACAAGCTCCATATCACCACTTGGACTTTCCGACATAAGTTCCTCATCTTGTTTCTCTCCTTCGTCATTTTGTACCAAGGCCGGAACTTCTTTCATCACCTCAAGTGAAGGTATCTCAAGATCACCATTCTTCTCATCGTCAATAACTTGCAACTCCTCTTTAGTGCTTTCATCCTCTTCATCTTCTTGGAGTAAGGCTTCTCTTTTCTTCTTTGGAACCTTTTCTTGAACCTTCACTATTTTAGTCTCTTGAAATCTTACTTCCTTAAGCACCATTATCGCATCCTCACATCCATCTTCCAAAATTTCCTTATCAATTGGATATTCTTCCACTCGAGGTTCCTCACTCACCTTCTTCAAGATATCGGATAGTTGCATACTTAACTCCAAAAGTCTTCCCTCAAGCTTATCCGGTTTCCTCTCCAAAGCTTCTTGAGATGCTCTTGCTTCTCTAACTCTTTCATGATCATGGCTACCCCATTCATCAAAATGAACTCTTGTTATGGATGGATTCCAATTATGATTGTCATAATGTCTACAAGAAGAGTATCCATTAGATGAGGGATAGTTCATGTTGTTCCGGAGGTCACAATTCCCCCACTTATCACCATATCTTTCATCTCTAAGCTCCACATCTTCATATCCCCAACTAGACTTCATAGTGTGGTCATGTCTCCTCTCTTCCATCCATGGGTAGCTACTATTCGACATTTCTTCAAATACCAACCGAAGTGGCCTCCGTGGTCTTTGTCTCTCCATCATCTTTGCTCTCATCTCATCCAATTCTTTTTGGAGATTGTTAAGCCTTTCTGAGTGGATTCCTCGATGGTTCTCCATTTGACTACTACCAAAGATCAACAAACTCAATGTACTAACATATACAAAAACAAACAACAAATTATTCACATAAGCAAAAACATAAACACCTAGCCTACAAGCTTCACTTTTCCCCCAATATCTAGCAACCTACTAAATGAAGTCCCCGGCAACAGCGCCAAAACTTGATGCGGCTAAAAGTTCAATCAAATTAAACTCCTAGCTACACAAGAATAAAATTTGTCAAATCCAGGTCCTTCTTCCCTTCGCCTGCTAGATTACCGAGATACTATAGCAAAGTCTTATAGCTAGGTAAAATAGAATCGTTGAGAGTTTCTATCAACTAGGCAATCAATTTCAATCTATGCTAACATCATATAACAAACAATCAATTAAACCAACAATCAACATTCGATCAATTCTTTCCACAAATCGGTAAACCAAGACAAGCAAATACTCAAATTAGGTAGATAGGATGTTGAAATGAACATAGATGCAATCCAATTAGGTTAATCATTGATGTAAACACATTTTATTCCCTATGAGATTGAGCAATCGACCCTACACTCGTTAAACCCTTGTCACGGCGAGCTAACGGTTGATGATGCTAAGACTTGCAAACAGTCACGTTATTAAGCCCTAGACCACTCCAAATAGATCGTCAATAATTGCCCTACGACCTAGCACCACACATGGATTGGAACTAAAATCGTATGAATCTACACTATTCACGACAATTCCACCCGCGTGTTGGCTGTAGTGTTCACGTCAACTACCTCCTAAGTTGGCTATTACCTACACCTAAGAGGTAAGGAACAAGTTCTAGTGCAATTCAAGCTCTTAAAGGAAAGTAAACAAACAATTTTCAAACCTAATCTTCATGCATCCTTGTTCAAATCAACATCCAAATTGAATTAGAACATCATACCTCTCAATTGTAACAATACAAAGTTGAAATCAAATACATCCATTACAATTGACAAGTAGAGAGTGGAATCTTCCCCAATTGGATTTGTTTGGTCTTGATCTACCCCCTTGGATCTTCAATTCTCCTCCAAGGATTGATGAATTTTGCTCCTTGATACTCTAGGATTGAGATGAAATCGTGATAGAAATTGGAATCTAGGGGAACTCCTAACTAGATCTAATGTAAAAATGACAAAAAGTTCTCCAAATAACTGAATTTGCCCCTTTTATAGACGAGCAAACAGGGCCTCGGATCGCATGATCGAAGTACGGCTCGCCTGGTCGAAGCTGGAAACCGCCAAATTGCTGGAAAAACTCGGTCTGGCTCGCCCGGTCGATGTGGCTTGACCGAGCCACTTCTCTATTGGCTTGGCTCGGCCGGTCATGCTTGGCTCGGCCGGTCGAGCTCTCTGTCCGGCTTGGCTCAGCCAGTCCTGCTCCGCTCGGCCGGTCGATCTCTCTGTCCAGCTTGGCTCGGCCGGTTCTGCTCCGCTCGGCCGGTCGACGCCTCCAAACTCCAAATTCGTGCGATTTTCCTCCAAAACTCTACCAAAAATCCACCAAAAATGCTAGTGTATGCCCAAAACCAATCCTACAACATTCAAAACACAAAACACGACAAACGAACAACAAAAACATATGATATGAGAGTAAAATGGTCGCAAACATGCACGCTCACACATCGAAAAATAGGTCATTTTACGCACATATCATAATCCCCCAAACTTGAACCTTTGATTGTCCTGAATAAAAACATAGTAAAGCCATTAATCTACCTGATGCGATACCTCATAGCTCATCAAAGTTATCTTAGCATGTTCAAGTAAAACGAGATTATCACCTAACTTTGTAACAAGGTTAATGCTAAGGACATGAACCACTCTTCAAAAATGGATACAAGAAATGAAAGCACTCCCTCACGTGTTTAGGGATGATGAGATTCACACAATTATAATATATTGAGCTTGATTTCAATAGGCTTGCATCCATTCTCACCACTATACTACAACGAGTTAGTTTCTAGAATTAAAAAGGTCTTTTCACGGGTTGTAACGTGGCTAACTAAAAGGTGGGTGGTTTTGGGCCAAAGTGACTAAACTTCTCAATTTCCCACAACCCCCAAACTTGTTCTTTTCGAACCACTACAACCCTCGAGGCTTTTTCATTTCACAACAAACACTTTTTTTTTATTTTTTTTCTTCTCTTTTCTTTTTCATCATTTTTCAATTGCACCATCTTTCATTCATTTTGTCGGTGCCTCTCTTTTTATATTTTTTTCTTTTTTTTTCTTTTCAAACACTTGCACCAAAAATTTCGTTGGTGCTACATTTTCTAGGATTCAAACCTATCCGATATTTCATATCTTTCATGCCTCAACATTTCCCATCAATACAAATTCAATCAATTCCCAACTCAACTCTCATCACCGTATTCACCCTCATACACTCTTTCCCCCCCAAATATGATCCTAATTATATCAAAGAAGATTCACCAATAAAGCTCAATCACGGGGATCAAAGATATGAAAGGCAAAATAATATAACAACCACCTTATACTCCCGGTGTGAAAGTTAGGACTAAGAATCGATGGCCTAAGATCATTTTCTAGTTACATACTCATGCCAATAGATAGTGAACGGATGCTAGTTCTAGATCGGCTTGGCTCGGCCGATCCAGCTCCGCTCGGCCGGTCGAGCTCTCTGTCCAGCTTTGCTTGGCCGGTCCTGCTCCGCTCGGCCGGTCGACGCCTCCAAACTCCAAATTCTTGCGATTTTCCTCCAAAACTCCACCAAAAATGCTAGTTTATGCCCAAAACCTATCCTATAACATTCAAAACACAAAAACACGAAAACACGACAAACGAACAACAAAAATATATGATATGAAAGTAAAATGGCTGCAAACATGCACGCTCACACATAAAAAAATAGGTCATTTTACGCACATATCACTCTCCACCAAGGCAAGTTAAAGCAACAGTCAATCCGTGTAAACCCCTGAACCTTCGTTAGGATTTGGACACAATTAATAACGAGATCTTGTATCCGCTGATGTCAGACGGTCGAATACATCTCACTACGGTCCATCAA
Source organism: Plectranthus barbatus (assembly GCA_026898455.1). Taxonomy (NCBI): domain Eukaryota; kingdom Viridiplantae; phylum Streptophyta; class Magnoliopsida; order Lamiales; family Lamiaceae; genus Plectranthus; species Plectranthus barbatus. The sequence continues at coordinate 832,990 of JAPKLW010000064.1, read as the reverse complement.
TATGCCACCCTTGCGTACCAGCATGTCAAGTAACCAAGACAGACTACTTATTCTGACAATGCCGCAGCCATACGGACAGTCGTATCCTCATACGTTGTCTGGCTGTTATCACGTTTATGTCTCACTAGGTCAAGTGATCATATTGTCTTCCGCGATCTACTACACGCCGTATGATCGTCCCTATCTGTGAGACAAGAGGATACCATTGTTACATACATGTAAGTTTGTTTGACAGGTAGGAGAAATAAACCGTCGTATACTAATTATAATAAATTCTTTCAGTATATAAATCCCATCACCTATTAGCTAGCCACGTTACAACCCTCAAAAAGACCTTTTTTATTTTAGAAACTAACTCATTGTAGTATAGTAGTGAGAATGGATGCAAGCCTATAGAAATCAAACTTGATATCTTGTGATTGAGTGTATCTCATCGTCCCTAAACACGTGAGGGAGTGATTTCTTTTCTTGTATCCATTTTTGATGAGAGGCTCACGTCTATAGCATTAACTTTGTCACAAAATTAGGTGATAATATCGTTTTACTTGTACATGCTAAGATTATCTTGATGAGATATGAGGTGTTGCATGAGGTGGATTAATGGCTTTACTTTGGTTTGATTGAGGACAGTCAAAGGTTCAAGTTTGGGGGATTATGATATGTGCGTAAAATGACCTATATTTCGAGGTGTGAATGTGCATCTTTGTGGCCATTTTACTTTCATATCATATGTTTTTGTTGTTCTTGGGTTGTGTTTTTGTGTTTTGGATGGTGTAGGTTGAGTATTGAGCATAAAACAACAATTTTGGATGAGTTTTGGAGGCAAATCGCCCAAGCTTGGAGTCAAAGGAGGATAGGCTCTCCCGAGCGAAGCAGGGGAGAGAGCATTCTGGAGTTTAGAGGGCAAGCTCGACCGAGTTGAGCCTGGCTCAGTCGAGCCATGCTTGATAGAGGGCTCGCTCGGCAAGTCCTACAGTGCTCGGTCCAGCCAAACCAGCTCGGCCGAGCCAGTTCATGAGGTTTTGGCGGGTTTGCAGTTTTCAACTTGGCTCGGGCGAGCCATGGGTGACTCGGGCGATCCGAGGGCCTGTTTGCTCGTCTATAAAAGAGGGATTTTCTTGTTTTAAGAGAATATTTACCCAAATATCAAATGATCGTCTGAGAAATTCTCTCTTAATTCATCTTCCATTCACTTTCCATCAACATTCAAGGAGATCAAGGACACATTCCTCCATATTTGTTGAAGATCCTGGAAGACCAAGGGGTAGATTGAGTACAAGGAATACAATTGAGGAAGATCAACATTTGACCTTTCAATTTGTAATGGATTCTCTTACTCTTTCTATTGTATTGCACAAATTAGAAGGTATGGGGAACTAAACCTTTTTGTGAGTGTTGACTGGATGGATATGTGTGAAATTTAGATTGAATGTTGATTGTATACCTTCCTTTGAGACCTTGAATTGCACTAGATCTTAATCCTTACCACTTAGGTGTAGGTAATAGCCAACGTAGGTGGTATTTAATGTTACGCAGGTGGAATCGTCATGAATAGTGTAGATTCATATGATTCTAAATCCAGTCCATGTCTGGAGATAGGTCATTGGGAAATAATCTACGTTCTCGAAGGAGTGGTCTAGGATTCGATATTGTGATTGTTTGAGAGTTCTAGCATCATCAACGATTAGCTCGCCGTGACAAGGGGTTAACTAATTGAGGGTGGATTGCTCAATCTCTTAGGAATTAAATAGAGTTTACAACCTGATTTGATCTAAATTGAACACATTGGATATTCACACAACACTCACTCTTATCTCATTGTTGCACTTGATACTTTATCTACCTAATTTGATATAACTGTTTGATTCGATCATTGGATTTATATTTGTTCATGATTGGAATTGTGCATTACTTCATTAATGCTTAGTATTGTTATGTTTTTGCTTAGTTAATTTAACCACGAAACGACTAAAGTTTTGCCTAGCTATAAACTTCTATGCTAGTAAATGGTAGTCTATAAGGTGAATTAGAAGAACCTTGGATTGAAAATTTAACTTGATTAAGTGTTACTTTTACACCGCATCAGCTACCAAAATTAGTTAATTTCTTATTTTCCTTAGTAGTACCACTCAAACGTTATCACTCGTGCTTGAACTTAATCAGCCAGTAGGATTTTAGCACGATGAACGTTATTAAGCTTCTCAGGGAATGCCCCCATCCTATTACTCAGATATGATAACCTAAATCCAGTCTCAGGCTGCAGTACACGAACTGCTGCTACCAAAGATGCGGGTATATGAGCACATTACTCAGGCTCTCCACCATGGCAAGTCAAAGTAACAGTATATCAGTGCATACCCCTGATCCTTCGTTAGGTTTTGGACTCAATCAAGATTGAGATCTTGTATCCTCTGATGTGAGATAGTATAATGCATCTCATTATGGTCCAATAAATATGCAACCGCACGTACTAGCATATCAAGTAAGCAAGACATATTACTTCTTTCTGACTATGTTGCTGCCTATACCGACAGACTTATCTTATGCTTTCTCGGTTGTGATAATATTTATATCACACTAGGTCAAGTGATCATACTATCTTCTGCGATCTACAACAAGTAGTATGATCATCCTATCAGTGAGATAAGAGGATACCATTGTTACTCGCATCTAAGTTTGTTTAATAGATAGGAAATACCGTCGAATGTATACTAATTATTATAAATACTTTATGTATACAGAACCCAACAATCTTCCACTTATACTCAAAGTATTACATCCGCTACTACAGAGTATATTATGCATCTATCTAGCCTTGCTATCACATTAACCACTGCTAAAGTTAGGCATCCACCTCAGACATAGTCCACGAATATGTCTTTCCTAAACCTTCTGTGGTATGCACTTTGTGAATGGATCAACTAGGTAGTCTCTAGTATCAATCTTCATGATCTGCATATCACCCCTCAATACGATCTCTCGTATGATGTGGTACTTTCTCTTTATGTGTTTGCTCGACTTGTGAGTCCGTCGTTCCATCGAGTTTGCCACTGCACCAGAGTTATCACAATGAATTATGATACTCTTAGGCAGATTATGAATCACATTCAATTCTAAAAGGTAGTTCTGGATTCATACCCCTTCTTTCGAAGCTTCGGAGGCAGCGACATATTCTGCCTCCATGTTGGAGTCATCAATGCATTTCTGCTTTGCACTCCTCCAAGATACAGCCCTACCTTTCAAGGTAAACACATAACCTGAGGTTGATTTCTTCTCATCCTGGTCCCCTTGGAAATCCGAATCTATGTAACCCATAGGGCACAAATCCTCACTTTGATAAATCAGACAATAATTCCTAGTTCTCTTCAAATACTTGAGGATGTGCTTTACCGCAGTCCAATGCGCTTGTCCAGGGTTCGACTGATATCCTATTACCATGCCAACGACATAACAAATATTAGGTCTGGTACACAGCATTGCATACATGAGGCTACCCACTGCAGATGCGTATGGTACAAGACTCATCTCATCTTTCTCACTCTGTGTCACAGGACACTGCCAAGTAGAAAGATGTACGCTAGGTCTGAAAGGTAGCAAGCCTTTCTTGGTGAGTTACATGCGGAACCAGGCTATCACAGTATCCATATAGGATGCCTGAGATAAGCTTATCATCCTTTTCTTACGATCCCGTAAGGCCTTAATCCCACGGATGTACCCAGCTTCTTCCAAATACTTTATTTGGATCTGTTGGGATAACCAATGTTTAATCTCCGACATCACTCATTGTTTCCAAATAGGAGTATGTCGTCCATGTATAGTGTAAAGACAACCACGCTCCCATTGACACAAAGTCGGTATAAACAATTTTCGTTCTCAAACTATGAAAATTCATAAAATTTAATCACATCGTTCAAACATAAGTTCCATGACCTTGAAGCTTGCTTAGGTCCATAAAAGCGGTTTTAACATCCATATGCCAAATCTCGAGTTCTAAATGCGCTGCTATGGCAAGAAGTATCCAGATGGATTTCAGCATGGCTACGGGTGAAAAGTTTTCATCATAGTCTATGTCCTCTTTTTGACTATAACTCTTTGCCACCAACCTGGCTTTGAAAGCCGTAATTTCTCCATCCGCTCCCTACTTTCTCTTGTATACCCACTTGGTGGTGGTGTACCACTCACAGGTGCACTCACATTGTCACATTCCCCTTCTCTTGGAATTGCATTCTCATCTTAGATTTCTTGAATTACTATATCACTCCTTGTCTTGTGGTTTCTCACATACTCGTCCTCCAAGAATCTTGCGTTGGTGCTAACAACGATTCTCTGAGTCTCAGGACAATAAAAGTAACCACCTTTCGTTTGCCTAGGATACCTAATAAACAACATTATCTTGGTCCTAATTTCTAACTTATAAGGTTCCTTCCACAGCACGTGTGCCGGGCAACCGCATACTCTGAACTTGCATAAACTGGGTTTGCATCTGATAACCGCAGAAACGGTGAGCAAATAAATTTATAATTAAACCCAAAGGTGGTTGAACCCACAGGCACTGTGCAATTAACTACTCAAAGTACTAGCTATAATTTCTAGAACATAGAAGTTTGAGGAAATAGAAAAGGGATTTGGTTTTGAAAATGAAAGATAACAATGCAGAAAATAAAAGCTTTTGAAAACAGTAAAGGAAAACACAGATCCAAGGGCAGATATTCTAATCATCAACATGAAAATTCATCAACTAAGCAATGGGGAAACAATTAAGGTTCAAGTGGATTAAATTCCTTTGTTGGGCAATTAAATCCTAGATTACTAATATGTGACTATCTCCTCTCGGTCTTAAGAACACAAATTAGTCAATCTCAATAATTATCTAATTAAGTCCTACAAATAAATTCTTCCTTTCAAGACAAAAAATAATTGCATTCAATTCCTTCTTCCTATTACCAATTTTCACCTCTTGGTCCTTCAATTGATAACTATAAACCCAGATTAAAATTCATCTCTCGATCTTTCTTTAAATATAGATTCAATTAATTAAGCCTAAGGAATTAAACCATGCTATTGAGTCGATTTCATTAAAACATGCATCAGAAAAGAATACACATAGCCCTAGAACCTGTTAGGGTTCTAGCCACAAAACATTACTAGAAATAAATATATTATTACCTTAACAATTGAAATAGGACCTTTAATATCTTGGAAAAACTCCGATGCTCCAATATTCTAAGTACAATAATGCATAAAAAATAGTCATAATTTTCGTTCCTATTAAGTCCTATTTATAGAGGAGAGAAAAAGATCTAATCTGAGTATTGGGCTAAAACAACAAAAATTGCCAAAACAGGCTGAAATTCCTATATCGGACTTCTGTGTCGATCGACAGGGAGCCTGTCAATCGACACAGGCATCAAGTCCAAATCCGGGTCGTTCTATCCATCGAGCAGCTTGTTTGTTCCCCTTGTCGATCGACAGGGGTGATTTAGATCGACATCTCTATAACATGTCAAGCTCTCTTCATCCACCTTGCTCACGATCGACATCCGACCTCCGTGTCGATCGACATGCATCATGTCGATCAACAGAGAGGCCTGCTTTGGGTTTTTAGCTTCGTCTTCAAATTTTTGTCGACTTCCCGTGCGTCAATCGATGTGGCAACTTTGTGTACTCGGCTTTTTCATCATTTCACCTCTTTTTAGCCCTAAATACCTACAAAACTCATCACGTAGGGCATAACATCCTCTAAAACAGTCTTATGCACAGAAATAATTCAAAACAGAAACTAATTGCACTAAAACAATGGAGAAAAATATATATAATTGAGTATAAATATGAGCTTATCAAACCCCCAATCTTGAATACTTGATTGTCCTCAATCAAAGAAATGAAAGAAAAGAAATCTCAAGTAGTTGAAAGTGCAATGCCTCACAAGATTCATCACAATCAATGATCGTCAATCCACATCACACAAGCTAGTGTGAAAAAGATAAGAAATCCATCAACTTCGGAAGACTCACAAGGAAGTGTTTCGCTCATTCACACAAGTGTTTGGATTTCAATGAAAGCACTCACAACATGTATGAAGAAATTTCTACCATAGGCTTGATAAAGTTCTAAAGTCTTCACTGCTCAAATGTGCACACAATTCAAGAATCAAAAAGTACTTTGATTAGTTTGTAATGTAGGCTTTTTGTGAAAGGTAGGGAAATATGGCCAAGTGACTAAAATCAATCAAGTTGTACTTCCTTAATCAATCTAAACCACTATCTATTCATCATCCACCCATCTCCTCAAATATTACAATTAAACTCTTTTTTTTTTCTAGCTCTTTTTTTTTTTGAAGCTTTTTTACCATTCCAAAAGTTTTGCAATCAAAGACACATTTTTTTCTTCTTAAGGCTTATATGACTTCTAATTTTTTTTTCTTTTTGAGCTATACAACCTTTCCTCTTTCATTCACCACTACAATTTTCTTATCCACATCCCACATATAAACACCCTTTTCTTCATTGAACCTTATAGACAAGATAAAAACCATTATAATTCCATGAAAATCTCATAAACAAGACAAAAAAGTGGAGTTAGGCACAATGGGGCTTACTAGGGATAGTTTCAATATAAGAAGGGACAGTGTTTAAGAATTGGGCAAACAAAGATGGCTTAAAATCATTTTCTATCCTTGTGCAAGTTCTAGAGAAACGAAAACATACATGCGAATATTACATCAGTCAAAAAGGCTCAAAATCTCACTTGGGTTCAAAAATTTCTTCCTTAGTCAACTTCAATCCACTCAAACATCATGCAAGTGTAAGTTTCAATTAGACCCTATCATGCGGTATTCTACATTTATAGGCAATTAATCACAATTGAAATCAAATCAACTTATCCTCAATCAATTCCAATCTCAAAATTAGTTCAAGTGGGTCCATGACTCAATAAAAATTTTCCTCACAATTTATCCATCTTTTTTTTCTAAGAAAAAAATTTAAATAAACAAACCAAATCAAATAAAGCAATAAAAAATAAAGCAAGTAAAGGATAGATAAGTTCGATTTTCTTGTCCACATCCCCCCAAACTTATGTCAAACTCGGAGAGTAAAAAAAAGTTTGAAATCAGACAAGAAACAAAATTTGTACCTGACTTTTTGATCTCAGACATCAAAGTTTTTATCCACCGGAGGAATCGGCTCATCGCGACGAAGATTTGCTACAGCTTGCACTCTGTGTCGATCAACAGGGGGCCTGTCGATCGACAAAGAGCCTTCCTATCAACCCATGTCGTGGGTCGAAGTATAACTCTGTGCTGACCTCTATCTCGATCAATAGGGGGCCTGTCAATCGAGACAGAGGTAAATCCTCCCTGATTCAGTTTTTTTTTCAAAAATAATACTAAAATAAAGAAAAACAGAAACCTTAAAATATAATCAAACACACCAACAAAAATAAAAATGGGAATTGAAAAGAAAAACAAAGGAAATTGAAAGAAAGCATGTAAAAGTTGGGTCAACAAGTGCTTTAGTTAACGTCGTAGCTCGATGGTACCTCATTGCAGAACCACGGTCGGCTAGAGCGCACTCTCCTTTCTTGGGAATCCACTATATAGACCCAGCTATATTGGATGACAGTAGTGAGCTCGGGAAGAGATGGTGTAATTGACAATTTTGCCACCTCGTTCCCTCGATCCCATCTTTGAGCAGGTTGGTCTTCTTTGAACTCTTCACTTGCTTCCTCTTCCTCTTCTTCATCAACTTCTTCTTTAGAGGTAATTCTGTAGCATTTGGATTGTTGTCGGCTTTTGTCGAGCTAGAATGTGATCTTTTCCTCATTTGCTCGAAGAGTGATCTCTTCACAACGACAATCAATCAGAGCAGCAATAGTATCCAAGAATTCCCTTCACAAGATGAGGGGTGTGTTGCAATCTTCCTTCATGTCGAGGAACATAAAATCTACAGGAAAGATAAGATGACCTACACTAATAAGTACATCTTCAATTATTCTTTTGGGGCGAGACACAGATTGGTCTACCATCTACAAGGTGATAGTGGTCGGCCTCAACTCTCCAATCTTGAGGCGCTGGAAGATAGAGAAGGGCATCAGGTTGATGCTGGCACTAGTGTCGCATAGCACCTTCTCGAACTCGACCCCCCCAATCTCAACCGGGCAGGTGAAACAGTCTGGATCACTCCTTTTGATGGGTATCTTCTTCTTAAGGATCATGTTGCACTGCTCATGAAGTCTGACTATTGGATTCTCCACAAAGTGTTTCTTCTCGCGCATGAGCTTCCGAAGATACTTCATGTAACCAGGAATTTCAGACAAAGATTCAATCAAAGATAAGTTAATACTCACCATCTTCAAGTTCTCAACAAAGCAAGAGAACTTGGAATCCTCCTTTTGCTTGGCAAAGCGCTGAGGAAAGGGTATCGGAGGTGGTCTGGCAGCTTTCAAACTTGAAGAATTGTGCTGGGAAGGCTGTTGTGTCAACGGGAAAGAATTTGTGGCGTTTTGACCTCCATGTCAATTGACAGGGGCTGTGTCGATCGACACACCCATTGCAGTCCTGTTGATCGAGCCTTCATCCTCAAAATTGGTCTCCTCCTCTTGTCTTCTGTCTCGATCGACAGGCTACCTGTCGATCAAAATAGAGGATGGATCTGCAGGATACTTCTCCTTCTCTCCCCCAAACATGCTTTGGGGCATGCTCGGACGAGTGTAGCTCATTCCAGACGTCAATATCACAACCTTGCAGTCCTTGTGGTTCTTGGGGTTGAGTTCGACAGCTTTCCCGGTGTGTGTTGTGCATCAAGTGAGGTGGCAATCAGACTGACTTGAGTCTCGATGATCTGCACGTGCTTTCACAGCCTATCCACCTTGGTATTGACCCCTGACACTTCCTTCTCAATCTTTCCAACTCGGTAGTTGGAAGCTTTGATGAAGTTTTTCAATACCTAGTCGAGGCTCTCCTTCATCTTCTGTACGATCTCACCATTTTGCACATCAAAGTCTGGTGGAGGGTGTTCGGCGCCTTCAGGATGAGCATAAGAGAGGCCTAGATGAGGTCTAGGATGGTAGTGTTGGTATCCCCCTTTTCGGTACTGATTCTGGTAGCCACCACAATTCATGTAGTTCACGCCGGCGATAGAGTCAACCTGTACAATAGAAACAGAAGTAGATGTAGTAAGTTTTTCAACCTCCCCCTTGAGCTTCTCTATCTCCTTCTTCAAAGTTTCATCCTCCTTTGTCTCCACTGCTCGGACTTGCGGTCTCCTTGGGTTGGACCATTGTTCACCATGCAATGTGTTAGGTATTACTATTGTAATCCCACTTTAATTTGATATTTTGATGTATCAAAACTATATAACAAAGTCTAGTCTTTAGAGTATTACATCATGTAATCTTTGTATAGGATAATAGAGTTGTAATACTCTAGGAAGGAGGATATCCTCAAAACTGTGGAATAGTTTTGAAGAGGACATTGATAAGTGCGTAAAATGACCTATATTTTGATATGTGTACATGCTTTTTTGTGGCTATTTTACTCCCGTATCATATGTTTTTGTCGTATTTTGGTTGTGTTTTCGTGTTTTGTGTGTTTGATGTGTGTAGGATATGTTTTGGGCATAAACGAGCAATTTTGGTGGAGTTTTGGATGAAAATCGCACGTTGTTGGAGTTTGGAGAGTTCGACCGACCGAGCGGGTGCAGGACCGGCCGAGCGGGGGCTTCAGAGGGCTCGACCGACCGAGCAAGGGCAGGACCGGTCGAGCACGAGCGGACAGAGACTTGGCTCGATCGAGCCATACCTTGCTCAGCCGAGCCAAGATGGTTTTTGGTGGTTTTTGGCGGTTATTGATGGCCCGGGCGATCCGAGGCCCTGATTGCTTGCCTATAAAAGGGGAAGAGGCTGTTATTTGAGAAAAAACTTTTGTCATTTTTCATTTACGATAGCTAGATTTTTCCCTAGATTCCATTTTTCCATTTCAATTCATCATAATCCTAGAACATCTAGGAGATTAATTCATCAATACTTGGAGTAGATTGAAGATTAAAGGTGGTGGATCAAAGCAACCAAATCCAATTTGGGGAAGATTCTTATTTCTCCTTTCAATTTGTAATGACGTTCATTGAATTCAAACTTGTATTGCTACAATTGAAAGGTATGAAGTTCTAATTCTATTTGGATGTTGATTTGGATGAGGATGCATGAGATTTAGGTTTACTTGTTTACCTTCCTCTTTGTGATTGAAGCATACTAGAGCTTGTTCTTATTCATCTAGATGTAGGTAGTCGCCAGTTTAGATGATAATTAACACAATCATTGCAGCCAATACGCGGATAGGCGTGTCGTGATTAGTATGACTTCTTGTGTTCCTTGATCCAATCCCTGTGCGGAGATAGGGCATAGGGAAATGATTTACGAGCTTTTAGGAGTGGTCTAGGGTCCGATAACGTGATGGTTTGAGGACGTTAGTATCATCTACGGTTGGTTCACCGTGATTGGGGATTGACTAGTGTAGGGTAAGAGTTCATCCAATTAGGAATTAAAATGTGTTTACATCTATGATTTACCTAAGTTGATTGCATCCAAGTTCATATCAACATCCTATCTTCCTAATTTGAGCATTTGTGTGTTTTGGTTTAACAAAGTGAGAAAGGAATTTATTGAAGTGAATGTTGATTGATTGTTTGATTCATGATTGTAATTCGATAGTAGCATTGGTTTACATTGTTTGCCTAGGTGATAAATAACTACTCAACGATTAATTTTGCCTAGCTATAAGGTCTTTGCCGTAGTATCCCGGTACTCTAGCAGGCGAAACGGAGAAGAACCTGGATTTGATATTTTATTCTTTGTGTGGTTGAGAGTTTAATTCCATTGAACTTTTAGCCGCATCAAGTTTTGGCGCCGTTGCCGGGGACTTCATTCATTAGGTTGTTAGATATTGGGGGAAAAGTGAAGCTTGTAGGCTAGGTGTTTGTTATATTGCTTGTGTGAATTGTTTTGCTTGTAGTTGTTGTTTGATAGTTGAATTTTGTTTGTTTGATCTAGTTGTTTTGTTTGGTAATTGGAATTTTT
>JAPKLW010000064.1:767862-815197 GCA_026898455.1 Plectranthus barbatus | reverse complement strand
AGAGGACAACCTACTTGTTCAGATCTATGTAGACGACATCATCTTCGGAAGCCAAAATACAGAGTTATGTGAGAGGTTTGCCCAGCTAATGCAGAACAAATTTCAGATGAGCACAATGGACAAGATGACATACTTTCTTTCTTTGCAAGTTGATCAGTCTGACAAAGGAATATTCATAAGTCAGAAGAAGTATACTCAAGACCTGATCAACAAATTTTGTCCAGAGAAGACAAAATCACTAAGGATCCCTATGAGCACCAATTCTCAGATCACTCTCGATGAAGGAGAACCTGTCAAGCCGACAGCTTATAGAGGAATAATTGGATCCTTACTATATCTAACTGCCAGCCGACCAGGCATATCTTATGCCGTGGGAGTATGTGCAAGGTTCCAGGAAAATCCAAAAAAGTCTCACATGGAAGAGGCAAAGAGAGTTGTAAGATACCTCAAGAGTATAGAGTCTCAAGGTATCTGGTATCCCAAAACTGATGGAATCATGTTGAATGGATTCTCTGATTCAGATTTTGGAGGCTGCAGAATCGACAGAAGGAGCACAAGTGGAACCTGACAGTTTTTAGGACATGAACTGATTAGTTGGTTCAGCAAGAAACAACATTAAATGGCTACATCAACCACAGAGGCAGAATATGTAGCAGCAGCCAGCTATAGTGCTCAAGTGTTATGGATAAAGCAACAACTTAAGGACTGTGGAATAGATACAGTTTTGGAATTGTATACATAAAAGAATTATGATTGGTATATTGGGAAACGTTATGTTTGATATACTGGTAATCATTAATGACTTGCAATAAACATCTCCTGTCTGAATTAACAATCATACGATGCGAACAAACACATCCAATTATCTTGTTGATAGGGAGATCATACGGTGTGTAAGAGATCACAGAAGATCGTATAGATCGTTTGACCTAGCGAGATATAAACAGTTATCACAACTGAGATAGTTTCTGGTTTGGCTGGTGGTTTAGGCTGCTGCACATAAGTCCATAAGTGGTTTATCTTGACTGCTTTGTTTGACTCGTAAATCTCAATGTATTGATAGGATCAACAATGAAATGAACCATTCTATTTGACATATGAATGAGTAAAGATCACAGTAACTTGGTCGGATCTAAAGTCTATTGAAAGCTGGGGGGCACACATGGGTTGACTGTCACTTTGACTTGCTATGGTGGAGAGTCTTACATGTACTCATCTATCTGCATCTTGGGTGATGGCAATTTGTGTGGGGTTTCCTCAGGTTCGATTTAGATAACCATATCTATTTCAGGATGGTGACATTCCCTAGGAAGCTCACGAGGTTCGTTATGCTAAGTCCTGCAGGCTGAATCATTTATTCAAGCATAAGCGATAAGGGTTGAGTGGTACTACTCAGGAATAATAAAAGATTAATTAATTACAGCTAATTGACATACGCTGAACTAATTAATGAATGTCTGAAACCTTAAATATGGGGTATAACCAAGTCAATCCAACCCGTTCATAATAACTTGTTAATAAAGGGGTATGTCAACATTAATTCTCTGGTGTCATGAATTAATGTTTATTAATTAATTATGTTCTGGGTTGAACATGGAATTAATTAATAAGAGGCCCACTTTATTATTTGCATTTGATCCCTGGTCTGGCCCAACAGTGCTTAGAGCGTATTAGGGTTTATTAAACACGAATAGCCCATTCTCCAGATCTATATAAATAGATCAAATCTCTCTTTCCACATAAGGTTGTTGTTTTCAAATCAGAAACCCTGGAGAGATTGGAGAGAGAGTGGGCGGCTGTAGATCCGGTAGCGTATCCTCACCAGATTTCCTGACCTAGCAAGGAAACAGATCAGAAGATCAGATCTGTAGGAACACATCAAAGATCTACTGCCGTATTCAATCCGCATGAGTTGAGGTATTCCAAAATCCATCTATTGCAATCGAGTTTATAGGAGCATGCCTAGGTTCTCCTGATTTATTGAATTTATATTTATTTTCGATATCCTATGAATGATCCTTCACAACTTAAAGTGGCAATTCGCGTTGTCGATTGTAGACTCGAATCCTACAATTGGTAACAGAGCCAGGTTCTAGTTCTTAGGCTCTATCTTGAATAAATTGTGATGAAATAAATATGTATGTTCACGGATAGATTTATTTTGTCGTGGATGTTTTTTGTTCTCGTGGCCTCTCTCTGTTTAGGTTTTGTTTCTAAAACGTGAGAAAATCAGCGATTAGATTGATAGAAAAAAAATTGTAATAGACTAGATCTATTATTTTTCTTATTCAATCTGTAAATCAAATGAGAGCGAGAACGAAGAGCAGCGACAAGCGATAAAGATGGTGCAACTGCTTTTCGGTGGCTGGACAGCCTCGGTCGCGCGCGGCGGTGGACTGGCGTCGGCAATCGCCGCCAGGATAGGCAGTGACCGCGTGCAGCCGTGCGCAGCGGTTCGCTGCCAGAAGCAGCGTGCGGTGGTCATTCTCGCAGCAGCACCCACAATCTTCTCTCCCTCCACTATGCGCATACAGTAACCCTGACTCCAGCCGGTGCGGGCTTTTGTGGAATAGCGAGGGCCGTGCGCAGGTTTGCACGGTGGAGGAAAGGGGAAGTCGTGCGACGGTGGATCTTCAGAAACAGCTACCGCACGACGGTGAAACTCCAGGGAGCAGCGTCGCATGCGTTGCCTGAGTTCGCTAGGCTGACGCGAGTCGGCGGCGGGGCTGCGGTTTCCTGTGGCAGTCATGTCTGTGCTCCAGTGGCGGCGGCAGATCCAAGCTGGAGGAGGTGGTGGCTGCAACCCTAGCAGCAGCTAGGGCTAGGTTTTGTCTACGGGCTGGGCGTGGGCCCGGAGGCGGCCCGGTTTGCTGAAACTAGGGTTTCAGCTGAAATTAGGGTTTTATAACCTAATGGGCTTGAAACCCTTATTTCTGGCCCAAACTGCTGTATTTTTCCAAGTCCAAAATTGCAGATTTCAAGTTAAATAGTGGGAGCCCAGTTTGAAACCTTGTAGTAGATAGGTTTATTTTATTTCACATGTAATCGCATCTGAGGGGCCACAAGAAATTTTATTTTTTTATTTAATTGTTTTCTCGTATGATGTGATTTATTATATGTGCAGTAGTAAATAATAGGAAAACATGCTACTGCTTTTATTACTCCCTCCGTCCCGCTTAAATAGGCCCTTTTCATTTTGATACATTAATTTTGGAGCTAGTATTTAGTAGTTAATTGTGGTTAATAATAAAATTGGCAATTGTAATTAATTTATTTAAGACTTAAACAAGTTAATTACGATTGTCAATTTTGTTATTAACCACAATTAGCTACTAAATACTTGCTCTGAAATTAATGTATCAAAATGAAAAGGGCCTATTTAAGCGGGACGGAGGGAGTACTTATTTTTAAAGCATGTTGTAGATAATAGGGAAGCATGTTACTGCTTTATTATTTACTGTTCAAAGCATTCTTTATGTGATTTATTTTATGTATTAAATTATGTCTATAAATTTCGGAATCATGTTGGGAAATATGATGGAATTTTATATGTGACATAATTTATGGATCATAAAATAATATGTGCGCATAAGAACCTTTTGAAAGAAAACGACTAAGCAAGATTTTTTAATTAAAATCAACAAGACCTCCACAATGAGGTCTCTTATTAGAAGTGGGCAATGAAGTGAGTAGACATCTACACAACTGTAGCCTGCTTGCTTTATTTGATCATAAGTTCTAACATATGAGATTTCTAAATAAACATTTAAACATGTGAGAAGTGGACAGTGAAGTGAGTAGACGTCTACAGGACCATAGCCTGCTTACTTTACTTGTTCATAAGTTCTCTGGGATTGTTTTAAATGAGATAACAAAGGTTGTAAGAGGCATGCGTCATGAGTCTAGTACGTATGACAAATCTTCCTTTTAACTTCCGGAGTTAGAATTGTGGTCAAATGCTTAGATGTTGCCTGAGTACTAACTCATTAATGATGTCTCTGCTCAGATAGGTAGAACATAGTCTTAGTTTTATCTCCGATTATTAATTTCATTTGCCAGCAAATACTTGGCATGGATTGAAATTAAAGACTGGAACTTCAAAGACCAGTCTGGTTAGGTGGTCTGTTGTAAACGTCTTCAAAAGGAGCTTACAGTAGATGCACCTAGGCAATTGGGGGAAACAACTATATTGGTTTATCAAAAGGTTACAATGCATATTTGTTTCAATGTTCTGCATGTATGTTCTTACTTTAATCAATTATTTTTTTCACATATGTCTATGAATAATGTCATCAATATCTTGGCACAAAATCAATTAACTGGTCCGAATTTCCTGGAATGGAAGCGCAACTTGGATCATATCCTAGTTGCAGAGGAACATCAATTTGTTCTTAACACTCCGTGTCTAGTTGTCCCTATTGCTGAGTCAATAGATGTGCAGCGGAACCTCTATGACAAGTGGGTCAAGTCTAATAATGTAGTCAAGTGTTATATGATGACCACTATGTCTAAGGTGATCCAGCAACAACATCGGCATTATGACAAAGCAGCTAAGATTATGGATAGTCTCACAACTACATATGGGGAATAAGATAGAGTTGTCAGATTTAAGCTCATGAGAGAAATCGTGAGTTGTAAAATGACTGACGGTAGCTCAGTGAGGGAGCACGTTGTTTCCATGACTCACCTCATGGATGAACTAATGTTGCATGGAGGAGGTATTGACGGGGAAGCCCAGGTCGATATCTTACTCAAATCACTTCCGAAGTCTTTTGAGAACATTAGACTGAATGTTGTCATGAGTAAAAAGGAGCACACTCTAAATGAGTTACTTAGTGACCTCATGGCGGCTGAATAAGTCATGCAACCTGAAAAAGCAGTCTTGGTTTCTTTCGGTAGTCGCCTTGCTTCATCGAAAGGTGCTAAAGGGGTGATTGGAAAGAAATTCAAGAAGACAGCCTTTGGAAGAAAAAGTTCTTGGAAAAACAAGGTTGTGACATCGGGGAAGAAGAGCAACTGTTTTCGTTGTGGGAAAACTGGTCACTGGAAGAAGGATTGTCTGACCAAGTGGGTTGGCAAGGTACGTCATTAGCATTTGTAACGAAAACATGTTTAACATCTGTTTCTACCCATTTGTGAGTAGTGGATACTGGAGCTACTGATCATGTTTGTTACACTTTGCAGGGATTCGGGCCGACAAGGCAGCTGAATGATGACTAGGTTACGATCTCTATGGGTAATGCTGCTTGTGTGTCTGCAGTATCAGTTGGAGATGTTACATTATGCTTTCAAGACAATGTTTTGATTTTAAGAGATTTTGTATGTGCCAAATTTTTGGCAGAACCTTAGTTCTATTTCCCGTTTAATAAATGATGGATTTTCAATTATTTTTTATAGTCATGTTACTATCAATGGCAATAACGGTGTTATCTGTCGTGGGATACAGAAAGAATCTATTTATATCATAACTTGTTTGCATGAATCTTCCGTGAATGCTGAATATAACTCATTTAATCATAAGAAGAGAAAGTTTTCATCTTCTGATGAGGATCTTACATATCTATGGCATCTGAGACTAGGTCACATCAATCTAAAGAGGATCAAGAGACTTGTGGATGATGGAACGTTGGATTCAATCCTGGTAGTTCCACATCGAGTTACTGAATCATGTATAGAGGCAAATATGACGACCAGGCCTTTCAAGGCAAGTCAGTCTCGGGCAAGTGATGTGTTTGAATTGATCCACTCTGACTTAGGTGGACCGATGTCTGCACAAGCTCGTGGAGGATTTAAGTATTTCATCAGTTTTATTGACGATTACTCGAGATACGGGTATGTTTATTTACTTCACTATAAGTATGAATGCATTGAGAAATTCAAGGAATTCAAGGCGGAAGTAGAGAAGAAGTTAAACAAGACCATTAAGCCATTGCGATCTGATCGTGGTGGTTAGTATCTCAGTGACAAGTTCTTGCAGTTTTTGTTTGAGCATGGGATTACATCCCGATGGACCACATCGGGCACTCCTCAGCAGAATGGTGTGGTGGAAAGAAGAAATATGACAATTCTTGAAATGGTTAGATCCATGATGAGTTATGCAAACTTGCATGTTTCATTTTAGGGCCACGTGTTACTAACAACGGTGTACCTGCTGAACCTGGTATATTCAAAGTCAGTTCCTAAAACACTCTCGGAACTCTGGCATGGGCGAAAGCCGAGTGTGTCAAAGATAAGAGTGTGGGGTTTTTTGGCATATGTTTTGTCAAAGAAACCTCGAAAGTTAGAAGGTAGGTCCAAGCTAATGCTGTTTGTGGGATACCCCAGACAAATGAAAAGTGGTTATTTCTACTATCCTCAGGATAAGAAGATCGTTGTTAGCACCAACGCAAGATTATTGATGGACGAGTTTGTGAAAAACCACAAATCCAATAGTGATATCATTCTCCAAGAAATTGGAGAGGATGATGTGCTTCCAGTGGGAAAACCCCGTGGCAGATTGACTGTACCTCGCGAAGGTATGAAACCAACTGCATGGTCGCCAGTGCAAGGCTTTGAGCCACAAGTAATTGCACCAACTGCTGATGCAGTACCAGTGCTCCGTCGTAGTGGGAGGGTACCTCACCAACCCTGGTGGTATATGTTCATGGGAGAGTCTTCGAACTTGATCTCGGAAGATGGACTGGATGATACCAACCCATGGACATACGATGAAGCAGTAAATGACAAAGATGCGGACAAATGGCATAAAGACATGGATTAAGAAATTGAATCAATTACCGCTATGGATGTATACCTGAAGTCTGCGCTACCAGATGGCTTTCGGGCCATAGGTTGCAAATGGGTATACAAACAAGAGAAAAGTTCGAAAGGAGAAATAATGGCTTTTAAAGCCAAGTTGGTGGCGAAGGGTTATAGTCAAAAGGAGGGCATTGACTATGACGAGACCTTCTCACCGGTAGCAATTCTCAAATACATTCGAATTCTTCTATCCATGGCAGCACATATGGACCTAGAGATCTGGCAGATGGATGTCAAAACAGCATTTTTAAATGGGTACCTTGAGAAAGGTCGTAACATCTATATGCAGCAGCCAGAGGGTTATGTCAAGGATGGTTAAAAGCATCTTGTCTGGAAGCTAAGGAATTCCCTGTATGGACTTAAACAAGCTTCACGGTCATGGAACAAACGTTTCGATGATGTGATTAAATCCTATGGATTTTCACAATGCAAAACCGAAAGTTCTGTGTACCGATTATGCGTCAGCGGAAGCGTGGTATTCCTTGCACTTTATGTAGATGACATTCTTCTATTCGGCAACGATGTGAAGGTGTTGTCAGACATAAAGAGATGGTTATCCGAATAGTTTCAAATGAAGGACCTAGGAGACGCTGGATACATCCTTAGGATTAAAGTCTTGCGTGATCGAAAGAAGAGGATGTTAAGCTTGTCTCAGGCCGCTTATATTGATACTGTAATTGCTCATTTTAGCATGCAAAATGCCAAGAAAGGATTGCTACCTTTCAAACATGGTGTTCCTCTCTATAAGGCACAATGCCCTGCAACGGAAGAGGAGAAGGATGAGATGGCTAAAGTACCATATGCTTCGGCAGTGGGAAGTCTCATCTATGTGATGTTATGTATGAGGCCAGATATTTTTTATGTCGTGGGCATGGTGGCCAAATGTTAGTCTAACCCTGGACAGGCGCACTAGACTGCTGTCAAACATATTCTCAAGTATCTGAAAAGACCTCGAGACTATTGTCTCGTTTATCAGTCTGACAATTTGTGCCCTGTGGGTTATACGGATTAGGATTTCCAGGTGCATCAGGATGAGAAGAGATCGACCTCGGGCTATGTGTTCACCTTGGGAGGTAGAGTTGTATCATGGAGGAGTGCGAAATTCGCGGACTCCACCATGGAAGCTGAGTATGTGGCAGCTTCAGAGGTTTCTAAGGAAGCAGTATGGCTTTGGAACTACCTCCAAGAGTTAGATATTGTTCTGAGTTTGCCCAAGACTATCATGGTATATTGTGATAATGCTGGTGCAATAGCAAACTCTAAGGAATCTAGAACTCGCATGGCATCAAAGCACATAGAGAGAAAGTACCAGATCATACGAGAAATCGTAGCGAGGGGTGATGTGCTAATAGAGAAGATTGACACAAAAGATAATCTAGCGGATCCATTTACAAAGGGCTTACCACATAAGGCATACGAGGGTCATGTTCGTAGCCTAGGACTGAGGTAGATGTCGGCCACCTGGTGACCAAATGTAATAGCTAGATTAAAATAGACACATGTTATACTCTAGAAAGTAATGGTATAATGCTTTGAGTATAAGTGGGAGATTGTTGGAATTGTATACATAAAAGCATTATGATTGGTATATTGGGAAACGTTATGTTTGATATAGTGGTAATCATTAATGACTTGCGATAAAAACTTTTTTCTGAATTAACAATCATACGATGTGAACAAACACATCCAGTTATCTCGTCGATAGGGAGATCATACGGTGGGTAAAAGATCATTGAAGATCGTATAGATCCTTCGACCTAGCAAGATATAAACAGTTATCACAGCTGAGATAGTTTCTGGTTTGGCTGTCGGTTTAGGCTGCGGCACACAAGTCCATAAGTGGTTTATCTTGACTGCTTTGTGTGACCAGTACATCTCAATGTATTGATACGATCAACAGTCAGATTAACCATTTTATTTGACATATGAATGAGTAAGTATCTCGATAACATGGTCGGATCTAAAGTCTATTAAAAGCTGAGGGGCACACATGGGTTGATTGTCACTTTGACTTGCTATGGTACAGAGTCATACATGTACTCATATATCTGCCTCTTGGGTGATGAAAGTTTGTGTGGGGTTTCCTCGGGTTGGATTTAGATAACCATATCCGTTTCAGGATGGTGACATTCCCTGGGAAGCTCACGAGGTTCGTTATGCTAAGTCTTGCAGGCTCAATCATTGATTCAAGCATAAGCGATAAGGGTTGAGTGGTACTACTCAGGAATAATAAGAGACTAATTTATTACAGCTAATTGTCATACGCTGAATTAATTAATGAATGTCTGAAACCTTAAATATGGAGATTAAACAAGTTAATGCAACCCGTTCCTAATAACGTGGTAATAAAGGGGTAGGTCAGTATTAATTCTCTGGTAACATGAATTAATGTTTATTAATTAATTATGTTCTGGGTTGAACATGGAATTAATTAATAGGAGGCCCACTTTATTATTTGCATATTATCCCTGGTCTGGCCCAACAGTGCTTTAAGCCCATTAGGGTTTATTAAACCTTAATAGCCCATACTCCAGATCTATATAAATAGATCAAATCTCTCTTCCCACATAAGGTTGATGTTTTCAAATCAGAAACCTAGAGAGATTGAGAGAGAGTGGGAGGTTGTAGATCCGGTAGCATATCCTCACCAGATTTTCGAATCGAGCAAGGGAACAGATCAGAAGATCAGATTTGTAGGAACACCATCAACGATCTACCGACATATTCAATCTGTAGAAGTTGAGGTATTCGAAAATCCATCTATTGCAATTAAGTTTGTAGGAGCATGCCTAGGTTCACCTGATTTATTTAATTTATATTTATTTTCGATATCGTATGAATGATCCTTGGCAAATTAAAGTGGCAATTCACTTTGTCTATTGTAGACTCGAATCCTACATACAAGATGCGTTCCTATCTACTGTGATAGCAACAACGCAGTTTCTATTTCGAAGAATCCAGTTCTACATTCCAGGAAGAAGCACATTGATATTTATCAACATTTCATCCGAGACCATGTGGAGAAGGAAGATGTCTCGGTGGAATAGATTAGAACTGAAGACCAACTAGCAGATATATTTACCTAACCGCTACCTGAGGCTTGTTTCAAAGAGCTATGCATCAAACTAGGTCTTCTAGAGTTTGATGATGTCTCAAGAGAATAGACGATTAGTGATCGGCGCAACAACTGTTAATTGTACTTGATTGATATGATGATTAAGTCAATTACAGTTTGTTAAATGTCTGCAGTTTTCTCAAGACAAAGAAAATAAGAATTCTCTGGTCAAGCTTGTAAACAAAGACCAATACAAGAAGAGATTTCACTCAAATAATCAAAGTAGATTCAGTTGGAGAAAAGAAATATAACAACTACAATACAATCCTAGCAGTTCATCTACCGCACATTTATGTATGAGGTTGACGTCTTAAATTAAAGAAGTCGGCGTTACAAATAGTAGACCAGCCTAGGACAAAAACCGGGTATCTCCTGTTTAAGAAGCACAATCAATTGCATTCCATACAGAACAAAGATAGCAGGGAGATATTCAAGGGCGAACTTCACTTGATCAAACACAAAAGATACCCAATCCACTTCCTCCTCATTCACAAAGGCCATCATAGCCTTCCATACTGGCGGTGAAAAATTTGTGTAGTCCAAAGGATTACCAACAACCAGATGGTTGACAACATTGTAAGTCAGACGATAACGAGAGGTTATCAATCTAGATGTAACTGTTGGATGGAAACTGGCCTCTCCCTCTCTCCAACCTTGCCATGAGGACCACCAAGCGAAATCTCATCACTACAATAAAACATTACTGATGTTTCACCTCGTGGGAGTTCGAAACTAGAAGAGAACGTCTCCACAGACTAGAAAATCTGACTGCCAGACAAGGTGCCACATATTTCCTCATCATCTAAAACATGACAAGTTTCAAAAAAGATTTCCAGAGCATCCTTCTGGAAGGTAAAAGGTCTCTTAGATACGAAGGTATCCAGAGAATTAACCCTCAGGCCTCTCAATACAGGATCTGAGACCCGTCGGTTTCCCTAGTTACGACTCATCAAGCTATCCTCGTTGAAGATCCTATTTCACTCGATGGCAATTTCGTCTGAAGAACACATGATGCTATGAAGGAAGAAATATCTTATCTATCAAAGATATGGAAATTTTGGCCTAGGAGAATGCTCAAATACTTAAGGAAGGAAATGTTTATGGAGGAGAAATCGTGTACTGATTCGAAAAGATATTTATCGAACTACGTGAATGATATGACATTCCAAATAAGGACATAACACTCCATGAGTCAGATTCAGAATCTAAAAAGTCGATCCTATCAGCAAAAACTAGGAGTGAGAGATATTAGCAAAAAAAGCTGTAGGAGGGTGATCAGCGTAGTTGTACAGGGTAATAGTAAGTTGGCCTCAGCCGCGAAGCTAACGTACCCTCAGCAAGGAAAGGGATCCGCCTCTCTAGGAGCCAGCTCAGCTGCATGCCATAAGGAATTGGCTCATTCAGCAAATCCTGCACAGCCATCTTCAGACGATTAAAGATGAAAGAAGCCCAATCAACCTCAACCTCAACCTGATCCTCGAAAGCCATCATTGCTCTCCAAACAGGTGGAGAGAAGTTTGTGTGCAACAGAGGATTATAGAGTACCAACTGGTTAATGATGTCAAAAGACATTTGCTGTCAAGGCTGAAGATATGCACATGGAGCTGTTGGATCAAAAGAGTTGTTGTTACCTCTCCACTCCCACCATGACGACCATTCAGGAGTCGTCTCATTTATTTGATAATGCAAAACTGGCAACCCATGATGCAGCAGCTGAAACTTACGAGACAAGAAATCTGCGGACAAGAAGAACTCCACTCCGTTAAGGCTGAAGGCAATCTCATCCTCAGAGATGGTAGAACCATAAATCATCACCTTAAGTATATCCTGCTAAAAAGTAACCGGTCGCACTATCAGGAAGTGATCCACGCCATTAATCTCCAAAACTTTGGTAGTTCGGTAGTACACATCCTCTGGTAAACTCCAGTAATCGGCATAAAACCTTCGACTGTCGAGGATCTGGTTTCGTTTGATAGTAATTCTCGCCATCTCATCTGCAATGTTCACCGGTTCAGTCATTTGAAAGAAAGGATACGGTTAAGTGAAAGGAAGGAGAGGAGTTTGCTTCTATATTTGTTACCTCGTCAAGGAAGCATTTATAGGGAGACATGAATCAATTAAAGCACTGCCACGTCCTCACAAAGGTGGGAAAAGACCTATCAGGTCGATGGAAAAAGGAATGAGTGGCAATTTAATACTTAATCACCTTTTGATGTCAATCGTCATTTCAAGATAGCCGATAGTTCAGATACCTACGATCTCAGGGTCCTTCCATAGACCAAATGATCGCTCTAGATGTTCAGATGTCATCATAGTTCGGCGACAAAACTCAAGAACTGATTGGACACTGCGAGAGGAAAACTGTCAAGATCATCTTGCCATATGTTAAAGGGATATAATGTCTCTTCATGACAAGGAGTAGCACCTCAGTTTCTCTCTATGAGATAATAGTTGGATCATCTCATACCTTCTAGACAAAACTTAAAGAGAGAGAAAACTACCAAAAGAAAGGGGCATCTTCAATTACCGCGAAGATCTCGGCGGCAGCACAATGGCGTATTACTGGGAGCCACGTCAATCCTTCTTTATGCTGCTACACGGCGTGCCAGACGACACGAACAAGCGCTGAGGTCAGCATTAATCACAGCCGTTCAACATCAACAAGGAGTTTAAATCTCAGCCTACGATTTTTGCCAAAATCGATCTCGAAAACCCTTAAACCCATAAGTCAAACCGTCAAAAAATCCCAAACCAAGAACTTCTCAAATCAACCACTTTCCATCTCCAGTTCATGCGAAAAGGGAGAAATCAAATCATGGATACCAGCACCTCTGATAATCCAACAAAACTTGTCGTCATTTAGGAGACCTTTCAGGATGAACTATTTGATATAGTTGACAAATCTAGCACTGCTGATCGACAGCTTCTGATATCTCAAATCGTGAAGGAGAAAATTTGAATTGGAAGAATTTCCTCTCGATCACCGCAGACGAGGCAATTTCTCAAGAAATTGTTGGAAAGCTACTCAGAGAGAACTTGACAAAGTTCTAAACTGCATGTCTTCGAAGGTTTAATCCGAATCGGGTCGTCGAATTCTACGATAAGGATGAGACCTTCTTCTTCACTATGGTTGAAGCGAAGAAGATAAAAGTTGATCCTGAGCTTGTTAATCAATATCTGCATCTACCGAAGAAAGGGGCTCATATCGCCAGTTAGCTTCACAACAATAAAGAATAATTAAAGGCTCACTGGCTAAAATAGAAGAAGCCCGAGCTGTTTGATAAGTTCAAAGATGCCACCAAAGTGTCCGAACTGAATCCATTTTCCAAAACACTCATTTAGATCACGTTGGGAATGATTTATTGTGGGATTGGATCCCTGTCTAAGTTAAGTAGTCCCAAATATTCTCTGATGATGGCCCTTGATGATTGCCCTGGAGGTGATTGGGCAACATACATATTTGGCCGCTTACTGGACAATGCGAAGAAGAGCAAAGACATCCCAATAAAAGGGAAGTTCTCCTTGTGTGTAGGGTTAGGATTGAAGGTTATCTACCTTCTTGAGTGCATCCTAGGATGACAGGATGAAGGAGAAAATCTCATATCATCTTATTTTATTCCACCAAAAGTTCTAATTTATCGCTCCATTCAAAAGGATGACGGAGATGACAGTTCGAATGACATGGAATTAGATGCTAAGATATATGAAGATCTCAAGACCATTCCAACAGTTTACTCTATTGATGCTACCAAGAAGCCAGAGAAGACAAGCACCCCTGCTCAAAAGCCAGCACAAAAGCGAAACCGATGGAAGTAAAAGCAGGTAGCTAGCAGTGCAGAAGACGACTCACAGAAAGATAATCAACAAGCTGTTGAACAACCCCCACATCAGAAGAAAAAGAAGACAAATAAAGACATGACAATCAAATCAGTTGCCAAAGAACTACCATTCGATGCTACACTTGAAGGAGTAGGTCCAGCTTCTAATCTTGGCGAAACAGCTCCAAACCAAGAGCTAGCATACCCTGCAGAGATGAACGCCTCTTCATCCTCTAGCTCTAAGAAAACCATGTCTCATCATCAAGTGCTGCAAAAGGATGACCAAACTTCCTTCACAGATCTCAACAAGGAAGCAGACATTGAAAGCATACCCATCTTGGATTCAGAGGGAATTGATCATCTTGATGCTCATCAAATGATTACCTCAAGCGAAGTGGCATTGAATTTAGATATCATCAGAAGAAAGATCAATGAATATGACGCAGCTCTTCAACAACTTGACAACCAGCGTCAAGAACATGACCACCGACAACAAGAATTAAATACTCAACGATAGATTCTAGACAACAATGAACAAAAGTTTAGAAGCTGTCTATCTCAACTTGAAACCGAAGAGGAAACAACAACTGCTGAACTTCAAAGGATACGAGAATCAGAGACTGCTCAGCTAGAACGTAAGCAGCGAAAAGCAAAAGCAGCAGCAGAGCTAAAGCGTGAAGAAGAAGCCGAAGCTGCTAAGCTGAAGAGAAAGGAAGCAGAAGTCGCTGAGCTGAAGAGAAAAGAAGAAGAAGCTGCCACTGCTGAAGCACTTCAAAAGGCAACAGAGGCCACTGCTGAAAAAGCTAGACATGAGGCAACATCAGTCATCTCTACTCAGAAAGAGATAGAGGCAGCAGCGATTCAAGCTCCACATCAACCTGAGACTTCCACTGCAACCTCTAGGAGTCAACCCCATGACGAATCTACAGCGTTGACTATTGTTTACAGAATCTTGTCTCCGAATCCTATCTTTGTTGCCATAGATCTTCTACCCTATAAAGCTCTGAGACAAGAGATAGATCATCGGTTGAATCAACATCTAGCTCTTGTGATTGATATTGTCAAAAGGGGGAAGAGAAACAGAGAATAAGCGAAAAGAAAAATACAGGATGCAGGAAGAAGAGTGCAAGATGCGGGATGATCAAGTTACAAGGAGACTGGATGCACTTATCCTCTCCAGAGAGGAAGACAGGAAATATCTCTCAAAACTAACCGCAGCTATCAAGGCGCAAGCTGAATTGCTCACCGCATCCGTTGCAACATCCTCGAAGCCAAAAGACGCTAATTCGTCGAATCAAGATAAGGAGAAGGACAAGAATCAAGATAGGTAAGCAAAAGTCATGGGAGTTTATTTTGCTTGCATCTTTTTGAATGTCTTTTCTTTTACCGCAGTTTTTCTTTAAGCTTTTCATGTACTTGCAAATGATCAAATCTAGTGAAAAGTGAAAAAATGTTGGTTTGAAGACAACTACTCATTGTCTCTCACCTTGATTCTTGACTGACTGAATTCACATTTTCCAGTGTGATCAGCAAACCTTCTTCTATTTATTACTCTAAAAATGATTGATTTTAATCGAGAACTAATATCCCATTAAGGGGGAAGATCATTTAGAGTAGGTCGAGTGTGAAGAAGCAAGGTTTTGAGGAGTATTAGATAGACAAACCCTGTAAATCTCAGGGCAACTGCATCTTCTCATCGACATAGATAGACTTAGTGGTATGGTTTTGACAATATCAAAAAGGGGGAAATTGATAGGTATTATTGTTGTAATCCCACTTTAATTTGATATTTTTATCTGTCAAAACTATATACCAAAGCCTAGACATTAGAGTATTACCTCATGTAATCCTTGTATAGGATAATCGAGTTGTAATAGTCTAGGAAGGAGAATATCATCAAAACTGTGGAACAGTTTTGTAGAAGATATCATTCTGACGAGATAATTGTCGAGCATACAAGACGAAGACAAGCAGAGCAGATCAAAGTCACAAAAACTGTGCAGACAGTTTTTCAACCAAAGTCTGGATACTCAAAGAAAATAGTTGAGAGGCGCTCACAGTTTCTGGTCAAGATAGTTTTGCGTCTAAGAATGCGTACAAGGAAAGTGTCGGGAAGTCGTAGAAGATCCTTGAGGAAGTCAATAAGAAAATACAGACACTACTCAGTTGCGACTGGTGTACAACGTTGTTTGAAAGTCTGACACATCAAGTACAAGCTGATCTGAAAAGTAGGTCAATGCAGCAGAGATATCAGTGGAGAAAGCGACCTTTTACATAGAAGAATGGACTATGATTGGACATTCTTCTCTATGTCTCTACCGGCTATTTTCTGGGTCTCCACCTATTAATAGCAAGAACTACAGAGACATAAAAACCTTTGCAAAAAACCTTGTGCCAAACCTCTGAACAATCTCGCACATTTGAATCTCCGACACACTAGCCTCTCCATAGAAGTTAAAGATCAAGGCATTAAACACTTTCAAGAGAGAAGACATTAATATCCTGGTTCATTTATTGAACACGAAGCATTCATTGTTTATAGAATCTATGGAGATTCACCATGTTACCCTAGGTACACGAGGATTACATCACCCGACTTAGTCTACCTCTTTCGTGTTCTTATTCTACGAATAAGAACATAGCAGCCTGCTCTTGCAAATGAAGAGTAGTTTATTACAGGCAACTGCCAAACTGTGAAAATTCTGGGAAGAACTCAACCATCCAACCAACCGAAGGAGGAAAAGGGAGGTTTGTCCTCAGTCCAACTTCGAGCCGGTCCACAGAGAAGACGCAGAGCCTTCGACGGACTGAAAAAAGAGTGAAGTACAGCTACCAGGGCGAGTGATCCTTTGTGCTATGGACGGAGGTCTCTACAGCAACTGGCTATAGATCGTGAGGAGTGTATTTTCATTACTTAGTGAATTACCGGATCTAATATCCGAAGTGTGGACGTAGGACTTAAGGCTCCAAACCACTATAAATATGTTTGTTATTTATAGTTTTATTTCCTTACGCACTTTACAGTTTTCTGGCATATCTTGAAACCTTCAACACTTGTCTCCTAAGTGTTGAAGTGCATAAACTGTTAACTGCTTACGACTGCAAAAACTGTTAAAACAATCTGCTGGCTAACGTGAATAGTATTGCTAAAACTTCTAACTAAAATTGTGTCAATAGTTAGCTGAATTGTCTAAGTTAGAGTGTGAATTAACAAATTTAATACTTCCGCTGCATATTATACGTACTCTTATCTGGGACCAACGCAATGCCATCTTCTTGAAAAGTTTCAGTGATTTTTAGGTGATTTGCTCATCAAAGATCCTCCCGCGGCATAGTCAATGCCTGCTTAGGTGCTCTCATTCATCCCTTTGTAGAAGATTTGGGCTTGATCCTCATAATCAACTCCATGGCCTGGGCAGCTCCTCAACAACTCATTCCACCTGCTCCAAACCTCGAACAAGGACTCATCAAATCTCTGGTGGAACTGTAGGAACTCCATATTCTTCTGAATGATAACTGAAGGTGGGAAGAATACGGCGAGGAACTCTGCTATGAAATCGGCTCAAGTTTGGATGTTGCTGCAGTCCAGGGCTGTAAACCACATCGGAGCCTGATCCTGAAGTGAGAAGGGGATCAAACGCAGACGGATCACATCCTGGCTAACTCCTCCCTGCTTGATGATATTACTCACCTCCACGAACATCCTGAGGTGGGTGTACGGATCCTCCACTGCTCGGTCTCCAAACTGGTTCTGTTGAACCATCTGAATCAAACCGGTTTTGAGTTAAAAGTTATTTGCAGTGATGCTAATTAAAAATCCCACATTCTCGGGCTGTGGTTTGTACTTCTTAGCCATTGCATTCGGGTCCTCATCATCGGAGTTGCCTGGGCGGCGCCTTTCTCTTTCTCTTTTGTTGGCCTCGCGCCTTTCGGCTTCCCTCTCTGCCATGAGCTACTTGATGATATCCTTCATCTGATTGACTTCTTGGACAAGTAAGATGACATTCTCTTGAGTTATGAGTTGTGCATTTGGCTCCTCCAATGGTGGCATCTTTGAAAAATCCTCACCGTCTTAATTGTGTGGTGGATCCATGTCGATGTTTGTGTCATGTTTTTCCTTGCTTTTCCTCCTCCAGGCTATAGCCTCGATCTCCAGATCAAATTCTCATGTGGTTTTCCCCGAGCCCTTGTGTTCATGTAACTGAAAACAGAAACCAAAAGAAAACATGAAATAAGTGGTTGTGCCGATCGACAACCAGGCTGTCGATCGACAAGAATGCAATGGATGTTTCGATCGACAGGCAGATTGTCGATCGAAATAGAGCACAAAAATAGAAAACACACGCAAAATGAAATTCAAAAATAACATGCCAAAAACCACAATCAAACCCTAAAACTCAAGATTAAAAACATAAAAACCAACAACAACGAAAAATGAAACTGAAATAAAATAAAATTACAGCCTCAATCCATCAGAACTAAAAATAAACTAATAATTGGATAAATCTGACAATCCTCGGAAACGGCGCCAATTTGATAACTTCAGAAACAGTGAGCAAATAAATTTATAATTACACCCAAAGGTGGTCGAACCCACAGGGACTATGCAATGAACTACCAAAAGTACTAGCAATAATTTCTAGAACACAGAAGTTTGAGGAAATTGAAAAGGGATTTGGTTTTGAAAATTAAAGTTAACAATGCAGAAAATAAAGGGTTTTGAAAAGTAAAGGAAAACAAAGATCCTAGGGCAGATATTCTAATCATCAACATGCAAATTCATCAACTCAGCAATGGGGAAACAATTAAGATTCAAGTGGATTAAATTCCTTGGTTGGGCAATTAAATCCTAGATTACTAAATTGTGACTATCTCCTCTCGATCTAAAGAACACAAATTGGTCAATCTCAATAATTACTTCAATCCTACAAATTAATTCTTCCTTTAAAGACAAAAAATAATTGCATTCAATACCTTCTTCCTATTACCAATTTTCACCTCTCGGTCCTTCAATTGATAACTATAAACCTAGATTCAAATTCATCTCTCGATCCTTCTTTAAATCGAGATTCAATTAATTAAGCTCAAGCAATTAAACCATGCTATTGAGTTGATTTCATTCAAACATGCATCATAAAAGAATACACATAGCCCTAGAACCAGTGAGGGTTCTAGCCACAAAACATGACAATAAATAAATCAAACATATTATTACCTTAGCAATTGAAATAGGAAATTTGAATGTCTTGGAAAAACTCCAATGCTCCAATATTCTAAGTACAATAATGCATATAAAACAGTCATAATTTTCATGTCTATTAAGTCCTATTTATAAAAGAGAGAAAAAGAGCTAATCTGGGTATTGGGCTAAAATAACAAAATTGCCAAAACTGGCTGAAATTCCCATGTCAGACTTCTATGTCGATTGACAGGGATCCTGTCAATCGACACAGGAATCAAGTCAAAATTCGGGTTGTCCTCTCCGTCGAGCAGCTTGTTTGTTCCCCCTGTCGATTGACAGGGGTGATTTCGATCGACATTTATGCAACATGACGAGCTCTCTTCATCCGCCTTGCTCACGATCGACATCCGACCTCCGTGTCAATCGACAAGCACCATGTCGATTGACAAAGAGGTCCTACTTTAGGTTTTTGGCATTGTCTTCAAATTTTGGTCGACTTCCCATGCGTTAATCGAAGCAGCAACTCTGTGTACTCAACTCTTTCATCATTTCACCTCTTTCTAGCCCTAAATGCCTGCAAAACTCACCACGAAGGGAATAACATCCTCTAAAACAGTCCCATGCACAAAAATAAGTAAAAACATAAACTAATTGCACTAAAACAATGGAGAAAAATATAGATGAGTATAAATATGAGCTTATCAACGTCCAAGGAAGAGCTCACAGAGTGTCTTAGGATTCGATTTAGAAGGCACCAAGTTTAAAATGAAATATTTCCAATGCGTATCCCTAAATCAAAATAGGTAAGCTTGCATAACTCATCATTGATTACCATCTCCAAAAGAGTTATATTTCTTTTTTCAACTACACCATTTTGCTGGGGAGTACTGATATGTGCGTAAAATGACCAATTTTTTTATGTGTGAGCGTGCGTGTTCGTGTTCATTTTAACCTCATATCATATGTTTTTGTTGTTATTTTGTCGTGTTTTGGTATTTTTGTGTTTTGAATGTTGTAGGATTGGTTTTGAGCATATTATAGCACTTTTGGATGAGTTTTGGAGGTAAATCGTCCGAGCCGAAGGTTAAAAGGAAGTTGGATCGACCGAGCGGAGCAAAGTAGTGAAGAAACCGAATTTCAGAGGAATTTCTCGGCCGAGCCAAGGCAGGCTCGACCGAGCCATTGGACAGAGACTTGGCTCGGCCGACCCTACAGTGCACGATCGAGCTGGCTCTTCAGATGGTTCGCTCGGCCGAGCCAATGCGGGCTTTGTCGTTCTGCGGTTTCTGCCTTGCTCGGGCGAGCGATGGGTGGCTCGGGCAATCCGAGGCCCTGGGAGCTCATCTATAAAAGGTGGATTTTCGCATTTTAAAAGGACTTTTGGTCAGATTTTCAATAACCGTCATGAGAGTTCTCTCTAGATTCATCTCCAAACCGTTCCCCATCCACACTTCAAGTAGATTCAAGCTAAATTCTTCCGATTTGGTGAGGAATTTGAAGGAATGAAGGTAGATCAAGTCCAAGGAAGGCAACCAATGGAGATCATACTTAGACCTTGAAATTTTGTAATGGATTCTCTCATTTCTCTTATTGATATGTACTCAATTCAAGGTATGAAGAACTAAATTCAATTGTGAGTGTTGTAGAATGGATATTGTTATGAGTTGATATCAAATTTGCTTGTTTACTTTCCTTTGAGGGATTGAATTGCACTTGAGCCTATTCCTTATCTCTAAGGTGTAGGTAATAGCCAACCTTAGAGGTAGTTGACGTGAACGCAGCAGCCAACATGCGGGCAGAATCTTCGTGATAAGTGTAAATTCTTACGATTTTAGTTCTAATCCATGTGCGGGGCTAGGTCGTAGGGCGATAACTGACGGTCGATTGGGAGTGATCTAGGGGTTTATTACGTAGCTATTTGCAATTCCTAGTGTCATCTACCGCTAGTTTTCCGTAGCAAGTGGCTAGCAAGTGTAGGGTCGATTGCTCAACCTCCTAGGGATTAAATTTCGTTTACAAAATATTTGATTCAATTTGACACAATTGAAATTCACTCAACACTCACTCTATTCTCATTGTTGAACTTGATACTTTAATCTACCTAAACAAAGTTATTTAATTGTTTTAGCTTGAAAGTTAAATTGCACATGTTTGGTTATTGCTTTATTACATTTATGCATGGTTTGGATTTGATTTTGCCTAGTTAAACAACTATCAATGACTATGATTTGCCTAGCTATAAGAATCCTCACAAGTAAATGGCCCTGGGAGCTCGTCTATAAAAGGGGGATTTTCGCATTTTCAAAGAACTTTTGGTCAGATTTTCAATAACCGTCACGAGAGTTCTCTCTAGATTCATCTCCAAACCGTTCCCCATCCACATTTCAAGTAGATTCAAGCTAAATTCTTCCGATTTGGTGAGGAATTTGAAGGAAGGAAGGTAGATCAAGTCCAAGGAAGGCAACCAAAGGAGATCATACTTGGACCTTGAAATTTTGTAATGGATTCTCTCATTTCTCTTATTGATTTGTACTCAATTCAAGGTATGAAGAACTAAATTCAATTGTGAGTGTTGTAGAATGGATATTGTGATGAGTTGATATCAAATTTGCTTGTTTACTTTCCTTTGAGGGTTTTAATCAATTAAATCCATTAGCAATCGCTCAACCCATTTTCATTTCGGTCGAAAATTTTTCTTCTCCAATTTTCTCTAATCCCTTATTGCCTTGATTGATTATTATCTCACCCCTCAATTTTTGTCATGGCTAGCAAAGGAGCATGAGGCGAAACATCTTCTTCAAGTGGTCGCCCCAAAGGTTTTGATGATGAAGAATTTTCCAAAGTTCAAGAGTTTGGCGAATCGACAAGTTGTTTGCACCAAATACCTATGTCGGGAGACGTTGAAAGCTCTGAAACTGAAGGATGACGTTTGGAGTCTCCTCAAAGGCATAGGTTGGAAGAAGTTGCTCTCAGCAAGTTGGCCCGGATATATGGAATTGTCGAGGGAATTCTTGGCCTCAGTCACTATTATGAAAGGTGCGGGGGGAGTCCCATTATCCATGAAATTCAAGCTCCAAGGTAAGGAACATTTCTTTCAACGTGCTCAAGTTGATAAGATTTATGGGTGTACTTCCGATTCTGTGTTCTTGCATGATAATGTGAATTTAGGGGATTTTTGGAGAGATAATACGGGGATTGAGTATGATAGGAAGTTTAATATTAAAGACTGTAGAGCTACTTTGATCCGGAATCTTGTTATACGTTACATTCAAATATTTTTTTGGTGGTTCTGTTTGTGGGAGATATGAATCTAGTAATGTGATTACTGCTGAGCTATATATGATGTATGCTTTGATGCATGGGATCAAATTTTCTTTGGGGGCAATGTTAATGGATGCTTGGAGTCGGGCTGCTAATGCCCGTACTCCGTCTATCTGTTGTGGCATGATTACGCCTATTTTTGAGCATCTTGAGTTATCATTAACTGGTTCTTTTGCTCCTGCTATTTATTTGGATACTTCTTCTTTGCTGGCAGGGAGATTTTTGGTTCCTGGGCAGAGGGGGCTGTTTATTACAAATTTGGGAAGTTCGCTTTGAGAATGCCTAATGAAGGGTACACCACAGTTCTGGATTTGAATGATCGGTCTAATTGGTTGATGGATTCGGAGGATCATAATGATTTGGTTGGTGTTTTGTCCACTGATGGGTATTTCTCTATCCTCCCTCATCTGTCGGCAGAGGGGCAGGCTGATCTCGAGGACATTCGTCCTAGTACCCGCGCACCTATGTGGCCCCAGCAGGCCCCAGTTCAGGATTGGCAGCAACAAATGATGTCCATGATGCAGCAAACTACCGAAACTGTTGATTCTTTGTCTCTATCTTTGCAGGGTTTGGATGCGAGGATGACTACGATGCAGGATGATTTTACTGCTGCCCATCCTAACTACATTGCTAAATTTGATAGAGTCGATCGGCAGATGGATGAGATCCAGGATGATGTTCGGGAGTTGTAGCGTCGTGTTCCTATCTCATATCAATCTCGCCGAGCCCGCCAGCAGCAGCCGGATCCAACGGAGTGAGATCTCACCGCCTACCTTTTTACAAACTTAGTCTCACTTGACTAAGTTTGGGGGGAAGTGTCGGTAGTCGGTGACGTGATCTTCCTCTCTCTATCTCTTTACTGCTTTCTAGTTAGTTCAATTCGATTTGGTTGTATAATGATAATTGATTTACCTATACTTTGGATTTGAATGTGGATGTATTTGGATGTCTAAATTTTACAGAATGGTTTGTGATGAATTATTGGCAAGCTTGCATGAGATTTAATTCTTTGTATTTAGTTTGGTTTGTGGAATGTTTAATGGTTTGGTATGAATGGTGGAGCTAGTGGATATTGCTCAATTTTTGTTGATGATTGGTTTGTGGAAAGTTGGTGGAAATGAGAACTTAATTGGCTTTTTTATGCTCAATAGTTTGGTGGTGTTTGTGTTGATTTGTAGTAGGTACATATAAGGCTTGGAGAGCGGTTTGATCGTGTGTGCCAATGGGTAATGCTTTCTATCATTCCTTCTACCAATTAGATTTATTATAATCGTTTCATGGCATGTAGATTGTTGTTAGGATCGTTGTGTGCTTGTGTGTGTGTGATGAACCCAAATGAGGCTTGAGATTTAATCATGATTTACTTAGTGGAGTTTGATGTTTATCTCAACCAATGATAGGGCGGAATCTAGTTGTCAAATCATATTTTAAATTTAACTTTTGAATTGCCGATTTTTGTGTTGGGTTAATGCATAGGACTTGACAAAAAGCTGTGAGATTTGAGCCATGATATTGTCATATCTATTCCAATTGTAAGTGGCAGGATTGAGAGTTTGAGATCTAGAACTTGCATTCATTCTCTATCTATTGGCATGAGTGTGTAACAAGGAAATGATATTAGGCCATCGATTCTTAGTCCTACCTTTCACACCGGGAGTATAAGGTGGTTGTATTCATTATTTTGCCTTTCATATCTTTGACCCCCATGTTTGAGCTTAATTGGTGGATCTTTCCTTGAATTGATTAGGACCATATTTGGGGGGAAAGAGTGTATGAGGGTGAATACGGTGATGAGAGTTGGGTTGGGAATTGATTGGATTTGTGGTGTTGAAAATGTTAAGGCATGAAAGAATGAAATAAAGGAGTGTTGTTGATCCTAGAAAAATGAGCACCTACAAAATTTTGGTGCAAGTATTTGGAAAGAGAGGCACCCACAAAATGAATGAATGATGGTGCTAATGAAAAAATATTATAAAAAAAAAGAAAGAGAGTCAAAAAGAAAAGAGAAAAAGAAGAAAAAGTGTTGTGAATGAATAAGCCTCGGGGTTTGTAGTGGTTCGAAAAGAATAAGTATGGGAGTTTTGGGAAATTGAGAAGTTTAGTTACTTTGGCCCAAAACCACCTACCTTTTAGTTAGCCACGTTACAACCAATGAAAAGACCTTTTTGATCCTCGAAACTAACGCATTGTAGTATAGTGGTGAGAATGGATGCAAGCCTATAGAAATCAAATTCGATATCATGTGATTGAGTGAATCTCATCATCCTTGAACACGTGAGAGAGTGCTTTCGTTTCTTGTATCCATTTTTGATGAGAGGTTCATGTCCTTAGCATTAACCTTATTACAAAGTTAGGTGATAATCTCGTTTTACTTGAACATGCTAAGATCACTTCTATGAGCTATGAGGTATTGCACGAGGTAGATTAACGACTTTATTTTATTTTGATTGAGGACAATCAAAGGTTCAAGTTTGGGGGATTATGATATGTGCGTAAAATGACCTATTTTTTGATGTGTGAGCGTGCATGTTTGCGTTCATTTTACCCTCATATCATATGTTTTTGTTGTTCTTTTGTCGTGTTTTCGTGTTTTGTGTTTTGAATGTTGTAGGATAGGTTTTGAGCATATTATAGCACTTTTGGATGAGTTTTGGAGGTAAATCATCCGAGCCGAAGGTTAAAAGGAAGTTGGATCGACCGAGCGGAGCAAAGGAGTGAAGAAACCGAATTTCAGAGGAATTTCTCGGCCGAGCCAAGGCAGGCTCGACCGAGCCATTGGACAAAGACTTGGCTCGGCCGACCCTACAGTGCTTGATCGAGCTGGCTATTCAGAGGGTTCACTTGGACGAGCCAAGCCTGGCTCGGCCGAGCCAATGCGGGCTTTTTCATTCTTTGGTTTCTGGCTTGCTCGGGCGAGCCATGGGTGGCTCGGCCGATCCGAGGCCCTGGGAGCTCATCTATAAAAGGTGTATTTTCGCATTTTAAAAGGACTTTTGGTCAGATTTTCAATAACCGTCATGAGAGTTCTCTCTAGATTCATCTCCAAACCGTTCCCCATCCACATTTATGATGGATTTATATACTGAAAGCATTATGATTGGTATATTATGTACAAGGTCGATTGGTTAATATACTGGGAATCATAAATGTTGTATGTTCATCTCCTGTCTAAATTATCAAACATGTGTCGGAAACGCAATTATCCTCTTATTTCGTCGATAGGGAGATCGTATGGTGTGTAGAAGATCACGAAAGATCGTATGGATCGTTTGACCTAGCGAGATATAAACAATTATCACAACTGAGACAGTTCCAGGATAAACTATCGGTGTAGGCTGCAGCATACGCAGTAATAAGCATCTTATCTTGGATGGCTTGGTATGCTGGTGTGGGGCACACATTGATAAGGACCTAAGTCGAGATCGATTCTTTTATCTGACATTAAAAGAATCTAGATCTCTATGGCTTGACGATATCGTAACCCTAAATGAAGGTACAGAAGTATATGCAGGTTGTGTATTACTTTGAGTTGCAGTGAAAGGCTCTAGTTGAGCTTGTATATATGTATCTTGGGTAATAGCAGTTTGTATATGACTGTCTGGTACTGGAACTAGGTAACCACATCCAGTATAGGATGGTGACATTCCCTGAATAGCTCAAAAGGTTCGTTATGCTAAGTCCTGCAGGCTGATTAAATTCAAGCAGAAGTGAAAATGTTTGAGTGGATTGATTCAGGAATATAAGATGTTAATTAATTAAATAGCTTGTCAGAGCTTAAATTAATTAACGAATGTCTGTAACCTTAAATGTGGGGATATACCGAGCCCATGCAACCCGTACCTCAAAACGTGGTAGCGAATAGGTAGGACAGTATTGATTCTCTGGTGGAATGAATCAATATTAATTAATTAATTATATTATGGGTTGAATATGGGAATTAATTAATTGATAGGCCTTATTTGCTATTTGCATTTTGGTCCCTGGTCTGGCCCATGAAACTCAAGCCCAATAGGAGTCCAGTAATTTCCTATAAATAGGCCTCAGTTCCTCAGATCTCAACACACCACAAGATCATAAGTTGCACACAGCAAACCAGTTCTGGGATCTGTGGTGATCGACTAAGATCTGAGAACGAGGGGGAAATTCTGCTTCTCAACCGGGCAAGGGATCTGATAGAGAATCTTCACCAGATTTTCAGATCGAGTTGGGATACAGATCAGAAGATCAAATCAGGAGGATTTTTCTTCTTCTCTATCTCCATTGTTTTCAAAAATATCATTATTATTTTCATAGATTTATTTCCTCAATCTATTAGGAAATTAAATCTTTGTGCGTGGGAAAGATCAAAGGGCATCTTCGCGCACGCGTTCTTCAGAGTTCATCAATCCAGGTATTCCGGATAAACCTTCTTATGCATAATAATATAGGAGCATGCTAGGATTGTTCATAGGCATAGCAATTTATTTTGATATTCCAATTAACGATCCTTGGCAAACGGACTTCGTGATTCAGTTCACGAATCCCTTCAATTTCAAGTAGATTCAAGCTAAATTCTTCCAATTTGGTGAGGAATTTGAAGGAAGGAAGGTAGATCATGTCCAAGGAAGGCAACCAAAGGAGATCATACTTAGACCTTGAAATTTTGTAATGGATTCTCCCATTTCTCTTATTGATTTGTACTCAATTCAAGGTATGAAGAACTAAATTCAATTGTGAGTGTTGTAGAATGGATATTGTGAAGAGTTGATATCAAATTTGCTTGTTTACTTTCCTTTGAGGGATTGAATTGCACTTGAGCCTATTCCTTATCTCTTAGGTGTAGGTAATAGCCAACCTTAGAGGTAGTTGACGTGAACGTTGCAGCCAACACGCGGGCGGAATCGTCTTGATAAATGTAAATTCTTACGATTTTAGTTATAATCCATGTGCGGGGCTAGGTCGTAGGGCGATAATTGACGGTCGATTGGGAGTGATCTAGGGGTTAATAACGTAGCTGTTTGCAATTCCTAGTGTCATCTACCGCTAGTTTTCCATAGCAAGTGGCTAGCGAGTGTAGGGTCGATTGCTCAACCTCCTAGGGATTAAATTTTGTTTACAACATAGTTGATTCAACTTGGAACAATAGAAATTCCATCAACTCTCACTATCTTCTTATTTTTGAAACTTGAGATTTTGATCTACCTAAGCGAGTTATTCAATTGAATTGGTTTTAGAAGTTTGATTACATGTTTTGTTATTTTTTTGTTACTTGTATGCTTGATTACATTCTACTTTGCTTAGTTAAACAAAACCAACGACTATGTGTAGCCTCGCTATTAAACCTTCAAACAAGTAAATAGTTTTCACTTGAGCGAATTGAAAAGTACTCGGATTGATAAAATTTACAGGAAGATAGTGTTGCATTTCACCATCGTCAAGTACCCAGTGCAATCCACTGGAATGTAATCCCATGATCTGATAAATAAAGCAGGAAATCATTCCCGAGGTATTTGCAACCGCGGTCAGATCGCAATGACTTGATAGTTTTCCCGACTTTCTTTTCTACCTCAGGCTTGAACTCTTTACATTTCTCAAAGTATTCAGACTTGTAGCAAAGCAGGTAAATGTATCCGTATCTCGAGTAATCGTCAATGAAAGTGACAAAATACTCATACCCTCCACGAGCTTGTGTGGACATGGGCCCACATAATTCAGAATGGATCAATCCCAACACATCCTCTGCTCGAGACTGACTAGCCTTAAAAGGCCTAAAGGACATCTTTCCCTTGATGCAAGATTCAGGTACAGGCCATTCTAAGTCCAATGTACCAACATTTGCAAGTCACTGAATCTGCTTTAAGCTGATGTGACCCAGTCTCAAGTGCCAGAGATATGTAAGATCCTCATCAGAAGAAATAAACTTTCTCGGTCTAAGATTATCAATTTTAGATGAATTACATGCAACATTCGCGGAAGATTTATGATGACAGTTAATGACATAGAGAGAGTTATTCAGAATTCCATGGCAGGAAACAATGTTATTACCAATGATAGAAACACCACTATAAAAAATAAGTAAATATCAATCAACATATAGTTTGGAAACTGAAATAAGTTTCCGCCGAAAATCATCAGCACCTTCCTCGGTGTAATCTCAAAGTCAAAACAGAATCATTAAAGTACAAGGTGAAATCTCCAATGGCTACTGCACTCACTCGCGTTGCATTCCCCATTGAGATGGTAACCTCGTCATTCTTCAGCACCTTCCTCGGTGTAAATCCCTGCAAAGTGTAACAAACATGATCAGTAGCTCTCGTATCCACTACCCATGAATGAGTAGAAATAGATTCTATACATTTTTTCGTTACAAATGCAAATGATGTACCTTGTCCTCCTGCATTTGAACAAGTCACCTTCCCGCAATCAGCACACCTGTCCTTCTTTGGAATGACATTTACTTTCTTCTCCCTCCTTGATTTGCTATCACTGTCCACTTTCCTGAAATTGCTTTTAGCATCTTCCTCTACTACCTTAGAGGTAGTCGCACTAGTATTGGAAACTATCAGAGCAGGTTTCCATGCAAGCATGGAAGATTGCTCCACTACAAGATCTTCAAGCAACTCATGCAGAGCATACTCTCCCCTTGCAGTAGCAACTACCTTAAAATCATGGTATGATTCTTGAAGAGAATTCAGGATGATATCGATCTAGCCTTGAGCACTGATATTACCTACCCGCACAGTGAACCATCTCATGAGCTCAATCATAGACATCTTGTTCGTTGTCACCGAACTCTCTTCCACCATTTTCTTGCACACAAGATCGTGAACAAGTCTATAATTGAGTGTTTGTTCCACATTGTAAAAAATCGTCAAGAGATCCTTCCAAATCTCTACAGCCCTATTGAAATTCTCATACTTGTGCTTCAATTCTGTAGATAGGCTAGCCGTGATAAGCCAATAGGCAAAATTGTCAGCTTCCTCCAATCTATCATAGAACTCAAGATCAAGTTCACAAACTTCATCATAGCCAGGCACAAGTGGATCCATAAATAGAACATGTGCTTGATTTTTGTGATATAGGATGTATTTGATGCAAAAACTCCATTCGGGAAAGTTTGGACTAGTTAAGGGATTGAGAGCTAGAATATGACCAACAGTAGACATAGACATATATGAAACAAATAAATAATCTTAATAAGAACATACATTAAGAACATTTGAAAACAAATTCATTGAAAACCTTTCGATAAATTAAATACAAATGTTTTCCACTAATAGCCCAAGTGTTCCCACCGTAAGCTACACTCGTAGACGTTTACGATGTCACCCTCAACCAGACTGCGGGTTTTAAGCCCTAATCCTTTAATTTCATACCATGTTAGGAATCCTTAAACACATGAAACTAATAAATAGTGTAAAAACTTAGACCAAGCTAGATCTCAAGAGCATGGAAGCAACAACTGCATTATATTCTATGATGCTTCTAACCACTTAACCACAAATTTAACTCTAGCCAAAAGAGACAGTTTAGCATGGCACGTGGCCATACAACACGACCCTTAAAGCCTTTGTTATCTATGATTTAAATCAATCCTAAAATACTTATGAGAAAATAATTACGCAAGCTACACTCGTAGACGTTTATGCAAAAACCCCCTCCCACTATTCACTTCATTTAAATTGTTTGTCTAGAAATCCCATCAACTGCAGCCCATGTACCTCTGGGATTAGCAAGCTACACTCGTAGATGTTTACTAAGACAAGATATAAACTTACAACCTAGGACCACTTTGTGGATGTATATTCATTTTAATTAAAAAATCCGCTTGGTACTTTTTAATCAAAAGGTTTCTTAAATGCGCACAAAAATAATTTCATTCTCATTATATTTTCCAAAATTTTTTGCATGTAATTAAACAGGTCCAAAAATTCAAAATATAATCCAACAAGAAATTAATCAAATAAGCATGCTTTTAAAGTTGTAACTAATAAAGCAGTAAAACATGTTTTCCTATTATCTACACATGCTTATGCGCAAATAATAAATCACACATCATACGAGGGCAATTAAAACAAACAAAAATTCCTCGTGGCCCCAAAATAGGAAAATAAAAATAATCCTATCTATTACAAAATTTTAAATTTGAATTTCGATAACTCCAAATCTTATTCAAATCTTCACAAATCTTCAAGGGCCTTGATATCCTCAAACACAAAATCTCTTGGATCTAGGGTTTTGTGATTTAAAAATTGGTCCCACAATCCAATTTCAAACTCTAGGGTTTACAATCGAATTGCACCAGCTGTCAAATCATGAACCACCGCTGCCGCTGCCAGCCACTGTCGTTATCGCGCCTGCCGCCATGCACGGCTGAGCCACTGTGTTGCGCACCGCCTGCTAGCACAGGCCCCTGTCCCACGCGTCAGTGTCACCGCTGTTCCATCCCACGCAGCCGCATGTTGCAGCAGGCCGCCGTGCGCACCCACCATTGCACTGCGCTTCCGAGGCCGCATGGCGCCACGGCCTCCTGTCGCCTCGCCGATCTTCATCTTGTATTTTGTCCCATACAAATTACAGATTTGAAATAAAATGCAATAGACTAATCTATTAAAATTTTCCCAATAAAATCTAATTAGGGATTTTCTCTTGATTTTACAAAAAAATAATTTAATCCAAACACGGATAAACCACCACAAATTAAATTGAACGGGATGCCACGAGGAACAAAAACAAAAACCATCCACAACGAAAAAGATTCATACATTCATAAATTGAATAAAGTGCTCTTCTAACATAGCCATGAAACCG
Source organism: Plectranthus barbatus (assembly GCA_026898455.1). NCBI lineage: Eukaryota > Viridiplantae > Streptophyta > Magnoliopsida > Lamiales > Lamiaceae > Plectranthus > Plectranthus barbatus. The sequence goes on along the minus strand of JAPKLW010000064.1, from coordinate 784,173 downwards.
AGACCAGGCTCTGATACCGATTCTCGGGATTTCATGGCAAACCGAACCACCAAATCCAAATAAACTTGGACCGTTCATGGATGTTCAGGACAATAAAATATACGATTAACCTTAGCATGCTCCTATGAATTTAATGCATCAGATATCGAATATACCTTAACTCCATAGAGTCTGATCCGATCATTCACATTTGAGTTGTAATCCCTTGATTAAACACACAATTAATTAAATCTGCAGAAATAGAAATTATCAATAGATCTAATTTCTAGATTTAATTAAATGAGAAAAAGATGAAGAGGAAATTTGTTCCCAAATTAGGCCTTCAAATATGTATCCCAATGTTGTTCAATCCTGCTACTGGTGAGGATTCCACATGACTGTGAATGTGAAAGCCAGAGTCGTATTCCTTCTCCTCCCAGATGTTGGGATTGTATACTGAAAGCATACATGATCAAGTGTTTTGTACACTGGTCTTCATATATGTGTTGTTACAACAATGCTCGTTGTCTAATGAAACAAACATAAAACGAACTATAATATCCTATTATCTCGCTTATAAGGATGACCATATGGTGTGTAGGAGATCACAGAGGATTATATGAGTCGTTTGACCTAGCGAGATATAAACAGTATCACAGCTGAGACAGTCCCTGGATAGGTTTTCGGTCTAAGCTGCGGCACATCGGTTCATAAGTGGGCTTATCCTAGCTATTTGATGTGTTGGTACATGGTTATGTATTGATGGGATCAACAGTTGGATGTGACATTCACATTGTCATACGAATGAGCCAGATCCCTAACATACTTCCTATGATCTTAAACTTAACTGAAGGATAACGGGCACACACAGATTGACCACACTTTGATTTACCATGGTGGTGAGTCTTTCATGTACTCTAATACTCGTATTTTGGGTGTTGGCAATTTGTGTGTGGCCTGCTTAGGCTGGACGTTTAGGTAAGCATATCCGTTTCAGGATGGTGACATTCCCTGAGGAGCTCACAAGGTTCATTATGCTAAACCATACAGGTTGAATTATTTAATTCAGGCATAAGTGAAAAGGAGTGAGTGGTATTAATCAGGAAATAAGAGATTAATTAATTGTGGCTGATTGTCATGAGCCAAATTAATTAATGAATGTCTAAAACCTTAAATATGTGGATCATGTTAGTTTGGTGCAACCTGTTCCTAATAACGTGGTAATAAAGGGGCGAGTCAGCCTTGTTACCGTGGTGAAGGTTAAAACATGTTTTATTAATTAATTTTTTTCTGGGTTGAACAAGGAAGGATTATTTAATAAAGAGGTCCCACTTTATTATTTGCATCTGGTCCCTAGTCTGGCTCATGAACTGCTCAAGCCCATTAGGGTTAGGGTTTCTCAAAACACTAACACTATATAAAGGCCTTCTATCTATCAGATCTAATAATGATTTTCAGTATATTGAAAGAAAAGAGAGAGAACGGCGGCAGCAATCCCGAGGGAGAAATTGATCGTTTTCTCCAGATCTCGGATCCAACTTGGTAGATAATCCTCACCAGATTTCCAAGGAGCAAGGGAATAGATCAGAAGATCAGATCTATAGGAACAACTATCCATCACCGGCGTTCAATTTCAGATCTAATTTTACTTCATCATTTTATTCTCCGATCTAGATCTGTAGATCTAACGGTGAAGATCAGGTATTCCTAAATTCCATCCTCTGCAATTAATTTTGTAGGAGCATGCATAGGATCACATGGTTTAGTTAATTAAAATTTATTCCTGATACCCTAAGAACGATCCTTGGCAAGAATTTAATTAATGGCAACTCATGTTGTCCATCGTAGACTCAAACCCTACACCAGACACACTGAGCGCTGCCCAATGCCTCTCTCTCCTAGGGTTTCAAATGATTTGAATTATAATAATAATTTAGAGAAAGGACTGTCTATTTATAGACCTAGGGTTTCAACCCTAATGGGCTACTAGGCTCCATTCAGCATATTTAATTTAAGCCAGACCTGAGACATAATGCAAATAATTAAGTGGGCCTAGCAATTAATTCATTCTCATGTCCACAACCCAGGAAACACTTAATTATATTAATATTATTACTTTTTCACCACAAAATTAATATTGACTAACCCCTTTATCACCACGTTATGAGAACAGGCTGCATTTATTGAGAATCCTCATATTTAAGGATACTGAATATTCATTAATTTATTGGAGCTTTTGACAAGCTACCACAATTATTTTTTTTCTCATTTTCCTGAGCAGTACCACTCAAACCTTATCACTTGTGCTTGAACTTAATCCGCCTACAGGACTTTAGCAGGATGAACGTTATTGAGCTCCACAGAGAATATCCCTATCCTATTACTTGGATAAGATAACCTAGCTCCAATTTCATGTTGCAGTACACGAACTGCTGCTACCCAAGATTCGGGTATACGAGCATGTTACTCAGGCTTTCCACCATGGCAAATCAAAGCAACAGTCCACCCATGCATACCCCTGAACCTTTGTTAGGGTTTGGACTCAATCAGGATAGAGATCTTATATCCTTTAATGTCAAACAATAGAATACATCTCACTGTGGTCCAATCAATATGCAACCTTACGTACCAACATTTCAAGTAATCAAGACAGATTACTTCTTTCCGACTATACTGCAGCCTATACCGTATTTAAAAGGATGAACGTTATTGAGCTCCTCAGGGAATGTCCCCATCATATTACTCGGATATGGTAACCTAACTACAGTCTCAAGCTACAGTACATGAATTGTTGCTACCCAAGATGGAGATATACGAACATGTTACTCAGGCTCTCCACCATGGCAAGTCAAAGCAACAATCAACCTGTGCATACCCCTGAACCTTCGTTAGGGTTTGGACTCAATCAAGATCGACATCTTGTATCCTATGATGTCAGAAAGTAGGATAGATCTCATTGTGGTCCAATCAATAAGCAACTGCACGTACCAGTATATCAAGTAATCAAGACAGATTACATCTTTCTGACTATGTTGCAGCCTATACCGACAGACTTATCCTCGTATGTTGCCTCGGCTATGATAATATTTATATCTCACTAGGTCAAGTGATTATACTGTCTTCTGCAATCTACAACACGCAGTATGATCGTCACTATCGGTGAGATAAGTAGATACCATTGTTACTCGCATCTGAGTTAGTTTAATAGATAGGATATACCGTTGAATGTATACGCATTGTAATAAATGCTTTCAGTATACAAAATCCAACACATCCATCATCACCTTGGTCTCGTAGTTGAGACCCCCGTAGAATTGGCATATTTGTTGACTGCTTTACAAGCCATGCCTCGGACACCTTCGGATCAATTCCCGGAATCTATCATAAGCATCATACAAGGGTTCATCATACCTTTGACAAAACGAGGTTATATTGGCCCTTCGCTTCAATGTAAGGCACGGTGGAAAAATTTTGAACAAACTGGACTTACAAGGTGAGTATGATCTAAGTGCTACGTTGAATATTGCTGATTTAAGTCCTTTTGATGTAGGGGATAGCTTGGATTTGAGGACAAATCCTCTTGAATAAGAGGGGAATGATGGAGCCCAATTACCAGATGTGAGAGACGATCCAGTCTACATTCCAAGTGGGCCGATGACTAGAACTAGAGGAAGAACTTTGAGGGTTGGTTTAAGTGTGTTTACTTAAGGCATTTGGGCTACAGATGTTTCCAAGGATTCAATGATGTTTGAAGAATTAAACGCATGCCCAAAAGTTATTAATTTAATTATGTGTAATGATTGGTCTTAGTTTAATTTATTTAGTTATTTTGGGCCAACATGTTTAGGCCTCATTTAATTAATTTTTGAATTTATTTAGCTTTAATTTTTTAATTTAATTACCTTTTTAGATTAGGATTTGAGTTGCCTATATATAGGAATTGTTATTGTACAATTTATTCAGTTTTTCAGTTTAATAAAATTGTGTGGTTTTCTCCTATCTTTTGAAAGGCTACAATTCAAAATTCTACATTATCAATAGGGTTTCAATCTCGACTAATCAATCGGACAGTCATATCCATTGTTGGTGTCTTTGCGTATATCCATCGTTGTTGGATCAATCCACTTCTTGGGTCGTAGGAGATTCATCAAGACTACGGTACTTGATGGTTTTTTTAATCCAAAGGTGTTTGATTCTTCCTCCGTTTCAATTTTAGTTTGTTTCTGTGTCGTGTTTGAGTCAATTCGTTCGAGTTCCTGGGCTGCGATCTAAATCTTTCGGCAAGGATTGTATCACAATGTGTTTCTCCACCTTTTATATTGAGTGAACAGACCAAGATCTTGCCCGGGACCAATCTGTCTCACCCGGGATCCTTCAACACTAAAAAACTGCCAAAATAGCATGCAGGATCCCACCCCAGACCAATTTGCCTCAACCGAAATTTGCCTCTAAAGGGCAAAACTCGGCCGAGCACTGCAAGGTTCGATCGAGATCTGCCTTACTGAGGCAAATCTCGGCCGAACATAAATGGGTACGGGCCGGGATTTTGCTCTATTTTCAACTTGCTGCTCCTCTACTCCATCCGGGTCAAGATTTCCAAAGCTTGGGCAAGATATGGGTCGAAATTCCACCAAAAGTGGGTAAAACATGATTAATTTTGCTACTTTGCTTCTCTACACGACAAAACACGAAAACTAAATGAAAACAACCAAAAACCTATGATATGTGGGCAAAATAAACACAAAGAATCACTCAAACACATCTATAAATTGGTCATTTCACACACATATCATGGTCGTTGGACTTTGATTCTGAACCACTATAATAATATGTACCATTTTTCTTTAAGTTTCTGCATTCTAAGTTTACGTATCAATTTGAAACCTTTAATACTTGGATAAATATTAAAGTGTATATATCCTAAACTGAAACTGGAACTAACATTGAGCTTAAACTGAGTTTTTAAGAAACTGAAAACTAAGTCTTAGAAAGTCAGTTTTCAGACAAGTGCTAGATCCTTTTTAATGCTTCTGCTGCACACATTTGAACTCTGATTTTGGGACCAACACAATCGATTATGAATAGTGAATAAAGAAACATTTATCCCTATATTAATAGTTTAATGAAGGAATTAATTCATTAATTGTAATCTAAAAATTAACTGAATGTCGATAAAATTTCTACACCACTCGGCATTTTTTGTATCAAGAAACATTCGATCGACTAGTTATATAAATCGATAAAGCATTTACATTTTCTTAAAGATGACGTAGAGGTGACATTTAGATGACATTAAAGTTACCAATAAGACAACCGATGGACACTTTTCTATACTTACTGATTTCACAACAAGCCACTCCCACCCCTCTATAGATATTCGTGAGACTTCACCATTCTCACTCTTGCTACTCCTCCCAAAATTCTCCACACATTTCTGGCGAGAATTCCAACAATGCACTTTGGAGTTCATTTTAAGGTAAATATGGGTTGTTTAGTGTTTTTAACCTCATTTAGTCTACAATCCAACCTCATTTCTTACAATTTCATTGTTTTAAAGGGTAATATCAAATCAAGATCAAGGAATCTTCAAGCTAATGTGATCCTAGTGTCTATAAGAGGTAAACCTTTAACCATAGCTAGTTTTCGGTAGGACAAATGTTTTTACAACTTCGCAATGGATATATTGTGATTTATGATTTCTATCATTGGTAATAACGATGTTGTCCATTTTGGGATGTTGATTTATTCTCTTTATACTACTTTATCAGATATGTCCTATTACATTGCATGTAACTCATCCGAAATTGATAATCCTAGAAAGAGAAAACATACTTCTTCTGATGAGGATCTTACATATCTCTGGCACTTGAGACTGGGTCACATCAGCTTGGAGGGGATTCAGCGACTTGCAGATGACGGTATATTGGACTTAGTCCGGGTTGTACCTTATCAAGTCTGCGAATATTGCATCGAGGGTAAGATGTAAACTAGGCCTTTTAAGGCTAGTCATTCTCGAGCAGAGGAAGTGTTGGAATTGATCCAAACTAACTTATGTGGATCATGTCTAAACAGACTCGTGGAGGGTACGAGTACTACGTCACTTTTATTGACGATTACTCAAGGTACGGATACGTTTACCAGCTTCGCTACAAGTCTGAGTGCTTTGAGAAATTCAAAGAGTTCAAGGCTGAGGTAGAAAAGAAGGTCGGGAAAACTATCAAGTCGCTGCAATCTGACCGCGGTGGCGAATACCTTGGCAACGAGTTCCTGCAGTTTCTGTTAGACAACAGGATCACATCCCAGTGGACTGCACCGGGTACTCCCTAGCAAAACGGTGAAGCTGAAAGATGGAATAAGACTCTTCTAGAGATGGTAAGATCAATGATGAGTTAAGCAAACTTACCAATTTCGTTTTGGGGCTACGCATTGGAAACAACCGCTTATGTGTTAAATATGGTGCCTTTTAAATCAGTTCCTAAGACGCCATCTGAGCTCTTCCTTGGTTGCAAACCGAGTTTGTGCAAGTTTAGAGTATGGGGCTATTTTGCACACCTACTGTCGAAGGAACCTGATAAGTTAGAAAGCATGTCAAAAGTAATGTTTTTATAGGGTATCCCAGGCAAACAAAAGGTGGTTACTTTTACTGTCCTGAGAGTTAGAGAGTCATTGTTAGCACCAACATTAGATTCTTAGAGGACGAGTATGTAAGGAACCACAGGTCAAGGAGTGATATCGTTCTTCAAGAAATTGAAAGCGAGAATGCGATTCCAAGGGAAAGGGAACGTGCAAACGTGGGTGCACCAGTGAGAGGTTCAGCACTAGAAACAAGTTCTTCAATGCAAAGTGCAGAACCACAAGTTACTGCACCTACTACTGACGCGGCACCGATACCTCATCGTAGTGGGAGAGTTATTTTCCAATCAGAAAGGTACATGTTCGTGGCTGAGTCTTCGGACTTGAGCCCGAAAGACGAACATGAGGACTCTGACCCACTGAATTACGAAGAGGAAGTGCAAGACACGGATGTTGATAACTGGCATGTCACCATGGATTCCGAATTTGAATCCATAACTGCTATGGATGTGTACCAGAAAACTGAATTGCCGGATGGCTTTCACGCCATAGGGTGCAAATGGGTATACAAGAGAAAGAAAGGGGCGGATGGAGAAATCACGGCTTTTAAAACCAGGCTGGTGGCAAAGGGTTATAGTCAGAAAGAGGGCATTGACTATGACAAAATCTTTTCACTCGTAGCTATGCTCAAGTCCATCCGGATACTCCTTACCATAGATGTGCATATGGACCTCGAGATTTGGCAGATGGATGTTAAAATTGCTTTTCTAAACGGTTACCTTAAGAAGGTAGGGACATCTATATGCGAAATCAGAGGGCTACGTGCGCAAAGGCGAAGAACATCTTGTCTGGAAGCTTAAGAAGTCCTTGTACGGACTTAAGCAAGCTTCAAGGTCATGGAACTTACGTTTCAACGATGTGATTAAATCCTATGGATTTTCACGGTTGGAAAACGAAAGTTGTGTTTACCGACTTTGTGTCAGTGGGAGCGTGGTTTTCCTTGCACTATACATTGATGACATACTCCTATTTTGAAACAACGAGGGAGTGATGTCGGAAATCAAGTGTTGGTTATCCGAACAGTTCCAAATGAAGGATTTGGGAGAATATGGCTACATCCTTGGGATTAAGGTCTTACGAGATCGTAAGAGAAGGATGTTGAGCTTATCCCATGCATCTTATGTGGATACTGTGATAGCCCGGTTCAGCATGCAACTCGCCAAGAAAGGCTTGCTACCTTTCAGACATAGTGTTCGTCTTTCTAGTGGGCAGTGTCCTGAGACACAGCAGGAGAAAGATGAGATGAGTCTTGTACTATACGCTTCAGTGGTGGGTAGCCTCATGTATGCGATGTTGTGTACCTGGCCTGATATTTGTTATGATGTTGGCATGGTAGCAAGATATCAGTCTAAACCTGGACAGGTGCATTGGACTGCGGTAAAGCACATCCTCAAGTATTCGAAGAAAACTAGGAATTACTGCCTAGTTTATCAAAGTGAGTGGGATATACAGAATCGGATTTTCAAGGGGACCAGGATGAGAAGAAATTAACCTCGGGATATGTGTTTACCTTGGAATGTGGAGTTGTATCTTGGAGGAGCTCAAAGTAGAAATGCATTGCTGACTCCACCATGGAGGCGGAATATGTCGCCGCCTCCGAAGCCTTGACAGAGGGGGTATGGCTCAGGAACTACCTTTTGGAGTTGGGCGTGATTCCAAGTTTGCCGAGGAGCATCACAATTTATTGTGATAACTCTGGTGCAGTGGCGAACTCAAAGGAACCGCGGTCTCACAGGGCAAGCAAACACAAAGAGAGAAAGTACCATATCATACGAGAGATCGTATCCAGGAGCGATGTGCTGATCAAGAAGATTGACACTGCAGACAACCTTGTTGATCCATTTACAAAGAGCTTGCCGCAGAAAATTTACGAAAGACATATTCGTGAGCTGGGTCTGAGGTAATTGCTGACCACTGACAGTGGTTAACGAGATAGCAGGCTAGATAGACGCACTGTATACTCTGTAATAGCTTAGTTATGCTTTGAGTATAAGTGGGAGATTGATGGGTTTTGTATACAGAAAGCATTTATTACAATGAGTATACAACGGTTTATTTCTCCTATTTGTCAAACAAACTTACATGTATGTAACAATAATATCCTCTTGTCTCACCGATAGGGACGATCATACGGCGTGTAGTAGATCGCAGAAGACACTATGATCACTTGACCTAGTGAGACATAAACCTGATCACGGCCGAGACAGCGTATGAGGATACGTCTGTCTGGATGGCTGCGACATTGTCAGAATAAGTAGTCTGTCTTGGTTACTTGACATGCTGGTACACAAGGATGGTGTATTGATGGACCATAGTGAGATGTATTCGACTCTCCGACATCAGCGAATGCAAGATCTCGTTCTTGATTGAGTCCAAACCCTAACGAAGGTTCAGGGGTTTGCACGGATTGACTGTTGCTTTGACTTGCCATGGTGGAGAGCCTAAGTAACGTGCTTGTATATCCGCATCTTGGGTAACAACAGTTCGTGTAGTATAGCCTGAGACTGGGTTTAGGTAACCATATCCGAGTAATAGGATGGGGACATTCCCTGAGGTGCTCAATGGCATTCATCGTGCCAAAGTCCTACATGCTGATTCAGTTCAGGCACGAGTGATAAGGATTGAGTGGTACTACTCAGGAATAATAAGATATTAATTAATTGTAGATAGAGCTTGTCAGAAGCTCCGATTAATTAATGAATGTCCGGTAACCTTAAATATGGGGATTCCCAATAAATGCAGCCCGTTCTCATAAAGTGATAAAAAAGGGGTAGTTCAGTATTAATTCTGTGGTGAAAAAGAATTAATATTAATTAATTAATTATGTCCTGGGTTGTGGACATGGGAATTAATTAATTTATAGGCCCACTTTATTATTTGCATTAGGTCACAGGTCTGGCCCAAAGTAAATATGATGAATTGAGCCCAGCAGCCCATTAGGGTTAAAACCCTAGGTCTATAAATAGACAGCTCTTTGTCATAAGTTGTAACACAATTCAAATCAGTGAAACCCTAAGAAAGAGAGAGAGAGAGAGAGGGGCGGCGGTTCTCAAGTGCAGAGGGAGGAGAAATTCGATTCTGGCCTTGCACAACTACAGATCTATGGAATCCTCACTAGTAGCAGATCTGTACAGCATTAGGATACAACCCTGAAGATCTAATCTGGAGAACATATTTCTTTTCTTCTCTTGTTTTTAATTAAATCTTGAAATTAGAATCTCCCTAATTCATGTTTCCGCGGATTTGATTAATATCGCGTGGTTGATTCAAGTATTAGAATCCAAACGCAAAAGATCAGTACAGAGACTACGGAATTAATGTAATCTCTATTATCCACGCATTAAATTCATAGGATCATGCTAGGGTTTTTGTGAATTGGTATTGTGAACAATAAACCATAAATTGATCCAGCTTATTTGGATTTTGTGATTCGGTTCACGGATAAATTCCTACATTTCTTACCCATATATCGTGGGTCAAATACAAATAAAAAATAATATTATCTTTTCAAATAACTCAAAGCATGATAAATGATGAATTTCTTTTACTATTTTTTCTTTTCCTAGTGTTTTAGCTTGTTATATATCCTCTCTGGGGAGAACCCAACTTTAAGAAGAACATCAAACGTACTTAACATGGATGTTTTCTATGCGTTCCGCGAGCCCTAACGATCGTGCTCTAGTGGTGAAACCTGTGTGAGTTTGAGAATTTTAATTTACCGTTAAATATATTATTTTGAAAATATGCAGTCAAAGAAAGGAGAAGGCGTATCAAAGAAATAGATTGACAGTCACATATTATAAAATGGAGATATTAAAAAAATGAATTAAGTTGAAATTATAAGAGTTGAAACATGACTTTATGTTATAATAGTTGAAGAGGAAACATGGTTTCGTATTGTGAAATACAAATTGTAAAATTATTTTGACTTGAAGACTTGAACTCCCAAACACAAAACAGTATGATGTTGGCTTTTCAGTATGAGATATATACTATCAATGACCAAACAATATCATATAAAGATCAATATCATTTAGAGATCTGTCTAGATATCCAAATTGCTATTAATGTAACACAAGAATTATCGTTGTAATGTGATATTATAATTTGATTGACGTCATTAAGAGTTAAAGATGGACATTGAGAGTATAATTTTTTTACATAATAGTAGTAAGGAAAATTGCATGTCAAACAGTTTGAGGCTCATATTTAATATTTATAAAATATGGATATATGTAGTTAAATATGATAATATTTCAAATAATCTTTTTGATATAAGTTTTGAAAGTTTCTTTTGAAGATATGCATGAAAAGTGAAGTAATTAATTGACAACTTAGTTTTTTTCTTTTAATAATACATTATGAAAGTTTTCCACGAAATAACAAATAATGAATTTTTGGCATTAAAAATTATAAATTAAAAAGTAAAACTCAATATCATATCATGAAAATAATATATCAATTTCGATCTAGAAGCACAACTAGTCAAGTGTTTCGTCTATGATTAATGGTCATATTTTTTAGTTGCATCAAAACACCCATTCTTAATTTAAATATTATACCCCAATTTTTAAAAAAATTAATAATATTCCCTCCGTTCCGGCTAAATTGGCCCTTTTCTTTTCGACATGTAAATTAAGGATTATGATTGTAATTGTAATTAATAATTTTATTGTTGAGTGTAAAAAAAAGTTATCATATTTAGAAATCGACATATTTTTTTAGATCGAACGCCTGATTAGAAAAGTGTGTCAATTCAAATGGGACGGAGAGAGTATATATATATTGTTCAAATTAAAAATTACTCCCTCTGTCCCATTGAAGTAGTCTCATTTTCCATTTTTGTTTGTCCCATAAATTAGTCCAATTTTCCTAAAATGGCAAACTTTTTCACACTCACCAATAAAATATTAATTTCACTACACTCACAACCCTTAATCTCCGTGCCGAAAAGAAATGGGACTACTCTAATGGGACGGAGGGAGTAATATTTATGCTTATAAAATAAGATTTACAAATTAATCAAAGTGAATGAAAGTCAATATAATATGATATATATATATAGGGTAGTGATTAGGTGATAGTAGGATTTCCCGAGCTAAATGCGAAAATATCTGATCCATTAAATATTTCAATAAACGACTCAGATTAAACTAATCCCGTCGAATATTTGGTGCATATTTTACACATACTCAATGCATAAAAGGGTAAAAATGTAAAAAATATATATTCAAAAATTTCATTTTGTGCAGTTCATAAAACATTATATGCATACATTCGATGTAAAAAATGCAATATTTTGGTCATAAAACTGCGACATATAATCAATGCAAAAAATGCACTCAATATGAATACAAAAATGCATATGATTTAGAATAAAAATGCATCTTATTCAAGTTAAGAATGCATCATTTGATGCAAAAAAAATGCAGATACTTGGGATCATTTTTTATGCGTAATTGATGCATTTTTTTTATCATGAACGTAAATATAATGAATAACATATACCAGCTAAATATAAAATCAAGATTTTCGTGCAAATTTTCTAAATTTAACATATTCAATATGGATATCATATAATTCATCGTAAAAAATGTTTAATTTGAAATATGATTCGTAAAAAATAGATTTGAATCGAAAAAGATATAATTGTTTGATTATAATGGGAGGAAAGAGAAAATTAGGAGAGATAATGTTTAGATCTAAAATAAAGAAGACGGTTACTAAGCTAGATTACTAATTTACCCTTTTATTAAAAATCTCTCTGAATTAATTAAAGGAGTTGGAATAATCTGGTGCGTTGATTTACAAAAATAAACCGTCCAGATTCATTCTCATTTAGCATGGGAAAGTCTTTTATTATATGATCACTACTCTCTCTCTCTCTCTCTATATATATATATATATATATATAGGGGAGTGATCATATGAGAACTCCCTTTACCATGTGAAAATAAGAACTAATCTCGGACATCCAATTGGTGATCCAACGCTTAAGACTAAATAAATCACGTCTGCATTATAGTGTAGTAAAACATGCATTAAAGGGTAATTTTGTAATATTTTTTCTCTCTCCTCTAAAATCATCCTAAATCTTTAAATGATCATATCTCCTTCGATTTAGATTATTTTTTAATGTATCATATATCAAATTAAAATAATTTAATTATCTTTCAAACGAAATCCCTATTGCATATGTTTTGATTTAAAAATCATCGTAAAAAATGAAAATTAGTGATTATATGCATAATTCTCGTAACAGTACACGAATGCTTATATAATGAATGAAGTTGCACAATATAATGCATGAAGTTATATTATATAATGCAGAATATGATAGATAAAATGCAATAACTTTTTTCCTCCAAGATCAAAAAAAAATTCATTATATTTGCATACTGTAGATAATATCATAGTTGTTCTAAAAGTTGATCATATATTACTTGTTTTTAATTATGTATTTTTTTATATTATATAAATGTATATTATAATATTATATAATGCATGTTTGTTAGGTATATAATGAATGTTTGCTAGGTATATAATGCATGTCGAGGTCAATATAATGCATGAAGTTATATAATGAATACAATTGCACAATATAATGCATGAAATTATAGTATATAATACAGAATATGATAGATAAAATGCAACATGTTTATTTCAGCGAAATCATCATTCATCATTATATTTGCTCATGTTATGTATTATATAGCAATAACATATGAATTATAATGAAAGTAATATAATTTTTTTTTTAAATAAAACTAATACCATATATAATATGCATAATTCTCGTAACAGTACACAAATTCTTATATAATGAATGCAATTGCACAGTATAATGCATGAAGTTACAGTATATAATGCAGAATATGATAGATAAAATGTAACATGTTTATTTCAGCGAAATCATCATTCATTATTATATTTGCACTTGTTATGTATTATATAGTAATAACATATGTATTATAATGAAAGTAATATAATTTTTCTCTAAAACAAAAGTAATACCATATATAATGGAGGAAGTAATACCGTATAATGATAGTAATATTGTTCTAAAATAAGAGTAATACCATATTATAATGTAGGAAGATGTTTGTTAGGTATATAATGAGTGTTTGGTATATAATGCATGTTTCCTATGCATATAATGTATCTTCGTTAGATATATAATGCATGTCGAGATAGAACATGCAAACAGAATCTTAAATAATTACAAAATGACAAAAATACCCTATAATGCAGTTTTTTTGAGATAAAATGCCCGAAAATTTTTGTAAAATCCTGAGCGTTCATTCATCAAAATCAATGGCGAGGATTAGTTCTTATTTCTTATGGTAAGAGTAGTTCTAACTGGATCGCATCCCTATATATATAGGGGAGTGATCATATGAGAACCAAAGTTACCATGTGAAAATAAGAACAAATCTCGTCCATCCAAAATATGAAATCAACAGCTGAGATTAAATTTCCTCCGTGTTTCATTATTATATGTATTGATCTGCATTATTGTAAAATGAGGGGTAATTTTGTACTTACACGAATTCAAATCTTTTTGTAATCATTTTATATTCCGCGATCTTTGTTTCCTTTGCGATTTCTAATTTGCCATCTTCATTCCTTCTTCGATTATATAATTGTGAAGTTTGCTCGTCTTCGTCTTCGTTGTTCATCGTATGCTTTCATCGTCTCTGTTCATTATCATCTGTGTTCGTTATTGTTGGTTAATTATGGATGTTTCGAAAGGTAAGAATTATATATATTCTATCTGTTATGTAATAGAAGCAGTTTGTTTTATGATATGATGTTCAATTATTGGTTTATAGATTAAGCGATAGAATCGAAGTTTCATTGTGTAGGTTATTGATGATTACTACGATAGAATTGAAATTTTTAGTTTTGTTCAATTAAATTTCTGTTTTTTGTTCGATGTTTTCGATCTTAACTGTTTAATTTGAAGATTTGCATTATATGTTGTTATGAATTGCATTATACATTTGTAGTATATGTATGTGTGATCGAGTGATAATTATTTATGTACAATTGTATTGTATGTCTGGTTCGTTATGAGAATTCATTATATAGATCGAACACATGCATTATATTTTGTTATGACATGCATTATATATTTGTAGTACTTATGTTATATCTGAAATAGTGATTATTACTTTACGTACTTTCAAATTTGTTTTATATATGCATTATATAAATTTAGGACCTGCATTATTGTTTTGTAATAGTCTCATTATATGTGAGTCAGTTATAATTTGTTTATGGAGGTTCTGTTTCGTTATGGGAATTCATTATATAGTGTTAATATATGCATTATATAGTTATTCATCTTGCATTATATGTAGTAAGTTTCAAATCTAATTCATGATTTTTTTTCTACAGATTCTTATGTTCCAAAGTGTGATAATTCTATGAAGCCTTATGTTGGAATGCTATTTACCACACTTCGGGATGGTATTGATTTCTATGATAGTTATGCTAGGGCTTCTGGTTTTGATACACGTCTATCTACTTTTAAAAAAAAGTGGTGATATGGAGATATATATAGTCTGCAGTAGGGAGGGTGAGAAATTTCATGAGAAGGTTGAAAACCAGAATCATGCATTAGTTGAATATAGGCAGAAAAGGAGAAAACGTTTATCGATGAGATGTGGATGCATGGCAAAGATGGTTTTGAAATATCATGATGGAGATTCATACTTAGTTCATTTATTTGTTGAAAATCACAGTCATCCTTTAGTAGAAGCTCAGTTTCAGAATTTTATGAAGTTGAATCGTCAAATTGATATTGTTCATCAGAAGTTTATTTTGGACTGTGCGAGAACAAATATAGGACCTACACAGTCTTCTCGTTTGTTAAAAGAATTTCTTGGTGGGTGTGATGGTGTTTGCTCTGTTGTAGATGTTAGGAATTATTCTCGAGATATGAGAGCATTTGTTGATGGTGCTGATGCACAAATGCTTCTCAATGAAATGGAAAGGAAGCAGCAGATTTGTTCAACATTTAGTTATCATTATGATTTGGATGAAGAGGGCAAGTTGATGAGACTGTTTTGGTCTGATTCTATCTCGAAGAAGAATTATAAAGTTTTTGAGGATGTTGCATTTGACACCACATATTCGACAAACAAGTAAGTTTTTATTATTTCATAACTTTATTTACGTTCTTGCATTATATGAATCATACTTATTCATTTTATAGTTACTGGATTTGCATTATATATTTTTTGTGCTATTTGATAATGTTTAAATTTATGATGCATTATATGTGGTATTCTTTTTCATTATAAAGCTTTTCTTTATGCATTTTATAGTTTTGCGATATGCATTATATAGTTGTACACTACACATTATATGGTTTGTGTTAAATCTATTATAGTAGTAAACCGGGGTGCATTATATAGTACACATACCTTCATTATACAGGTTTAGTATATGCATTATATGATTCTGAAGTCAAATATAAATGTTATATGTATTTCATTTTCAGGTATTGTTTAATATTTGCTCCTTTTACGGGCAAGGATAATCATGGAAAACCTGTGACTTTTGCTGCTGGGTTGTTATCTAATGAAGATTCTGATTCTTTTTCGTGATTATTTGAGAGATTTCTTGATTGCATGGGTTCAGCGGGGAAAATGATTATAACAGATCAAGATTTAGGTATGAAAGTTGCTATTC